>PVJH01000039.1:215220-493739 GCA_004026705.1 Nesogale talazaci | reverse complement strand
TCTTGGAAGCAGGAGACACTTTCTCACTCACTGGGCGATACTTGTCTGAAAAGACTGGCTCCCTGAGAGACATCTCTGAGGACAAGCTACATGTACCTACCATAATACAGCCAGAAACCTGGACCTGGAGAAGTCATGTAGAGACTGCCAGCGCTGAGATGCTCACAACACCTCTGCATCCAAAGGTTTTCTACCTATTGGGTTGTGATTGTAATGTATTTGGCATTGTTGCATGCGCTTTGCAAGTCTGAAGAGGACTTTATAGATCAGTATCAGACACATGGGCATATGACCTTGGAACAGACTGGGTTGGGTGTCTTCTTAATGTGCAGTTAATAGAAAACTATTTTTATGTGCATATGCATGCTTATGAATTTGCTCCTCTAGTCTATCCAGACTGACACATCGTACAATTCAATAGCTCAGTTAAATCAAGCAATGTTGTGCACTCATTAGCAAAATAATTTGAAAATATTTTCTTTTTATGGCATCACTGCCCTCTGGTGGTGGGAGTAGGAGGCCCAGCCTTGCTGCTGGATTTGAACCTCCAACCCAGTGGGCCGCAGTCCCGTGAACAACCACTACGCCACTGGGGCTCAGCCGAAAATATTTTCTTCTGTCTTATTCTTCCTGATTTTGACTCACCATTCCCTCCTTCCTCCTTGGCCATATTTCTAGGAACCCTTATTTTAGTTTTGTCTATATATTGACACAATCTGCATTGCATGTACCAAAATACATAGAAAGATATATAACAAAGATTCAAGACTGCTAGCACCAATACAGAAGAGAAAGCTTCAAACTTGTGGGGGGGGGGAGCAAAAACCTAAAAACTAGATAAAGCTCAAAGTATATCCAAAGGGAGATCAAATGACAAGGTTGTATAGTCTCCACAGTACTCTCTGTCTGATAAACAGGTTATTCCTATCCCTCACTAATAGTCAGAGGTGAATCATTGGAGGCTTAGTCCCTGCATAGATCCTGCAAATGTATTTTGTGCTCCTCCTGTCATCCATAGCCTTCTGAAAACCAGAATTTTACAACTTAAACTCTGACACCATTCCCTCCATAGGAATGGAATTATATTTTACTCACTCCTTGGATCACAGATGTTGGAGTTCATCTTCCATGTGACCTTAGTTGACATCTCACTTAGATGGATGCATGTTTGAAAACATGCTTTTACACACCAGCCTGTATGACAACAAGGTGTCAAAGGGATCAAGAATCAGGTATCAAAGAACATAAAATCATACCATTGTGTGTCCACCTTCGCATTAGGAATGCTGAAGATAAATGTATGCATAAGCAAATGTGTTGAAGAAAGCTGATGGTGATTGGCTATAAAAAGATATAGCCTCTGGGGTCTTAAACATTTGAAGGTAAGCAAATAGCCATCTAGTCCAGAAGCAAAAAGAAACACATGGAAAAAGCACACAAGCCTTTGTGACCATGAGGTGTTGAAGGAATCAGGTAACAGGCATCAAAGAACTAAAATTTTATTATTGTAAATGAGGGGAAGTACAGGTTGGGACCCAAAGTCCATCTATAGGTAACAGACATCCCCTTACAGAGGGGTCACAGGATGGAGACAACCCAGTTAAGGTACAGTTTCAATGATGAAACATACAACTTTTCTCTAATTTTTCAAGGCTTCCTCCTTCCCACTATCATGATCCCAATTCTACCTTACCAGTCCGGCTAGACCAGAGGATGTATATTGGTACAGATAGGAAGTGGAAATATAGGGAATCTAGGAAAGATGATCCCTTCAGGACCAGTGGTGAGAGTGGCCATACTGGGAGGGTAGAGGAAGGGTGGAGTAGAAAGGGAGAACTGAAAACAATGATCTACATATAACCTCTTCCCTGGGGTATGGACAATGGGGAAGTGGGTGAAGGGAGACATATTTGTCTGTAATTTTTTCCTAAACTATAAATATTGTTTATATTTACATTTATCTAAATTCCCAAGTTTATTTTTTAATAGAAAGGAAATATGCTTTTAATATCCTAGTCACCATTCTTTCTGACACCTGGGCACTATCCAATTTTTTTGCCACACCTTGCTATATCTTAAAGCACAAGTCTTTAATAATAGTCTATAGTCTGACTTGTGTTGAGTGATGGAAAATGGGACATTCAAATAGCCTAAGACATTGTCTCTTTCTCAAAGGAATTTAAAGTATTGAGATTTTACAGAAATGGATACATGAAAGAATATGGAGTAATTAGGATAAATTGCAAAGTGAAATTACCTTTTCTTCCTGACTTGAAATCATTATATTCAAGCTGAATTATTCAGCAATGAGGTAACATGGTGAGTGCTTCAAAGTAACCAGTCCTTAAAGTTCTTCTGTTTAATAGGAGAAATAAAAGTTCACTGTTGCACAGCTTTCACCATTCGATAGGTTGAGTAAATCTTAGTTTGTCCATATTTATCTTTTTTTCTTTTAATCTAAGTAAACAATCATTTCCTTTGAAACTCAAATAAAGAAATTCTCCTCTGTGTTGTGAAAGTAAAACAACAAAAGTCACTGTTTTGCATCTATTGGAAGGCTGTAGGCCCATATCCAATATGTCAGTTTTCAGTTTGCATTTTACAATTTTTTCCTGTTCTATTAAAAGCATTGTTACATTTGTGTATTTCATTTCACATAGGGCAGAAATGTTGGTTTGATAACTCTATCCTGTTGTCATTTGTCCCCTCTATTTTTACTTCATTACAACTTTTCTTCTTAATCACTAGCTTCACTTTCGGTTGCCTTCATATCCCCCCCCACTCCCGAGCCCACTGCTGACCTCTGACTTTGGAAGCTACTCCTGTATGTTATGTCCTTGTCCCATGTGTTTAATAAATATCCTTAGGTAAACACATACCAGTGAGTAATATTATACACAGTTGTTTTCAAGATGTTTATTTTTTTCAAGTGCAGTGGATAAGAGTGTGGACCTGAGAGCATCCTGCTTGACTTTATACCTTAGTTGCATGACTTACTTGATATGTATGTTTGGGCTTATGTGTTAGTATGGGTCAACTAGAGATGCAAATTCATAGACACTAATGTGTGAATAACAGAGAACTTTATATCAAAGAGCAATTTTACGTTAAGAAAACATCCCAGTCCAGCCCAGGTCAAGTCGATAAATCTGATATAAGACCATATGTCCACCACCAATCTATAAATTCTTCTTCAGACCCACACAGCACATCCATTGACACTAAATGCAAGAAGAAAGTTCACAGGCTAGTGGGTAGAAAATTTGGGGGCTGTATGGCAGTGGAAACATGTCAGCACTGGCATGGATCTCCATGTGGCTCCTCCAGCTCCAGCTCCTCTGGCTCCATTAAGGGTCTCCATAAGGCTTGTCACCAGGAAAATAAGCAGAGATTGTACCTGACCTCCACTGAGCTAGTTATCTCCTTGGTACCTCCAAATGAGGTCATCAAATTGTGACCTGATTGACAGGCTAAACTCCACCCCTTCACAAGTTGAAAGGCAATTTGTGACTGCCACAGCTTGTCATTTAATACACCCATGCTTCAGAATATCCATCTTTACAACAAGGAAATTAATGATGTCATTTTAATGAGTAGTTGTATGAATTAAAATAGCTATTGTATATAAACTGTTCAGAACAGTGCTTAACACATAGAAAGTACCAGTTAAATATCAACCACCATTAAAACACATGCACATACATACACTCATTAACATGAAGCTGATTCCACCTCATAGTGATCATATAAGAGAGACTGGAACTGCCTATATGAGTGTCCCTACATATCTTGAATATAGAAAATCTCATCTTTCTCCCATAGAGAGGCTGCTGACCTAGGGTATAGTAAGTAGCCCCATACACAATCCACTACATCACCAGGCTTCCTAAAGTACCTAGCAAGCACCAGGTCAATAGTAACTATCACTGTGTACATTTCATTTGCTTAATTTAGTTAAAAATTTATTAACAATATAATTTAAGGAGTGATAGAACTTGAATAAGGGATTACTAAAAAGGCAAAATGAATAGGAAATGCAAATATAAATATTTATTTTAAGAAATTGACTCATTCCATCACATCTGTCTAATAGCAACCCAATGTATACCAGAGCGAAATATTGCCTTGTCCTATCCCATCCTCACAATTGTTTTGGTTTGAGGTCATTGTCTCATCCACTGTGCCAATCCATCTTTTTCCCTGCTTCTCTACTTTTCCAAGCATTATGTCCTTCTCCAAGGACTTGTCAGGATAGACTAGTTGCCTCCAAGGAGCATTTTGACTAAACGTATTCCAAGACAGATGTGTTTGTTCCACTGGCACTAAGTGGCATTTAAAATATTCTTAGTTAACACATGTCCGCATGAATTAACTCTTCTGCTGTCATCTGTATTCAATGTTCATATTTTACATGCATGTGAAGTGAATGAAGACATCATGACCTTAGTGCTAAAGAAAACATCTTTGTTTTTTAATGTTTTGAGGAGGTCTTGTGCAGATTTGACAAATATAGTACATTATTAGATCTCTTTACTACTGCTTTCATTAGCAATTTCCCTTGTGGCTCCAAGGGAAATTAAATCATTAATCAACTAAAAATTCTATTTCATATTTTCTATTAGTTCATTGATAAGGAGTTGTGACTTCTTACACAGAGTTGTATTTCACACTGAAATCTGTAGCCTTGTCTTTCATTAGTGTTTCAATTCCTCTTCACTCTCAGGAGGCAAGGTTGTGTGATCTACATAAGAAACACTCCTCCAGTCTTGCTGTGATCTTCTTTATATGTCCAGCTTCTCCAATAATTTGTTCAGCATCCAGATTGAATAAGTAAGATGAAAGTATGCAATCCTGACTTAATCTTTCCTAACTTTAAGCTATGCACTATTCCCTGGTTCTGCTGAACAACTGCCTTTCGGTCTATGTCCAAGTTCCTCATTAGCAAATCAAGTATTCCGGAATTCTCACAATTTTCAAAGCTATTCATAGTTTGTGATGATTCACAGTCTAATACCTCCTTTGCAGTCAATGAAACATAAACAGACATCTTTCTCATTCTCTGCTTTCAGTCAAATTCCAATTTCAAATTCCACCAAGAGGTACAAAGCTGTCTGTGATAGGATATATCTGCCTTCAAAGAATTCCAATCAATATAACAATTAATCAAGGTTATGCAAACGCTACAAAATCTAGTGAGGAAGAATTTAAAGAATTTAAATTTATTTAGTCAGAAATTTATCAAATACGTAATCTAGATGTGTAGATAATTATTGGTTTTGGAAAGCAGAAGTTGGAAACAAAGATAAGAAAAGGACTTGGGAAATATTGTCATAGTGATAGAAATGAAGCTGGAGGTCAAATGAAAGATTCTGAAAAACAAATAAGTATATTCATAGCAAATGTCTTTTTTAAAAACACAAAAGGTGACTATATACATGGACTACCCAAGATGGAATATACAGAAATGAAATAGAATAAATTGACTACATTAAGTTTATCTCCATCTATATCATTGAGGAGGCAACTCTTCTTCAGTAATATTTTTCTAGCCTTCTAGCCTGAGGGACTCATCTTCTGACACTCTATGAGGTAATGTTATCCTGTTATTAGTAAGGTTTTCAATGGTCAATTTTTCATTGGGCTGTTTTTTCCTTCTTAGTTTGTTCTTGAGGAAACTGTTGAAACAAACTGGTGTTTGGAATACTATGGAATAGCTTATTGCTTCACAAAACCTTCAAGTCATCACAATATGACAGACTAATAGATGAGGAGAGTGTGTACGATTATAAACATTGAAAATCCTTGGAGTGTAGCCCTAGTAAAGATCTACTCAATAATATTGAGTCTATTTGTGTGTCTTTAATTTTAGACATTATCTATTGACTTTGTATTAAGAAAAGTGTAGGTATACTAAATTCACTCTTCTACTACCACCTTCTCTTTCTCTCTCTCTTCTTTATCTTTGTCATTTATTTCAGGGTTGAATATTCTCTAAGTCTGATGAATATATATATATATGTATATGTATATGTGTGTGTATATATATATATATATAAAACAACTTCTACATGATTTCCTTATGCTTTTTCTCTGGTGAATGGACCATTTTCTTTTTCTCCTGTCATTCCTTTTTTTCCTGGTTTACTTTTTGATTTTATGGATAATATAGTTTAGTGGCTTCTTGAAAAGGAAATTTTGAGAGACTTTTCTTGGCTATCAATATCATGATTTCTTTCAAAAGTGTATTGCTCTATTTTGTGGGTTTATAATGCCACATTTCCCACTATTTCCCTGTTAGTTTGTCATTCTGTGGTGGCTTGGCTATTGTTGTAAAGCTAATAGCTATTTTACCTGTATCTCTAAAACTATCAGAGTGACCCAAAGTAAACAGATTACAACAGAACTTCCTGTCTAAGAACAGACAGTAAAGAAGGAATAGGGTGTCCACTTCTAAGGGATTAGTCACTGAAATTATTCTGAATAGCAGTGATACATGGTTATATGCAGTAGTGAAAGATAAACCCCAACCCTTGGAAAACATTCAAAATATGACAGGGGAAGAACTGTTTTCTGAAAATAGACTTAACTATAAAAATGTAGATGGCATAAAGCTTTCAGGATTTTCATTTGCTTATGAAGCATGTATTAGTCTTGGCAGACTAGAGAAACAAATCCATAAATGTGCATATGTGTCTAAGAAAAAGGTCTATATACAAGAACAATTGAATATTGAGAAAATATACCAACTCAGTCCATTCCATGGCCTTAAGTCCAATATTAGCCCATATGTCCAATTGCAATTGATAAAGTCCTCTTCAGACACACAAAGCACATGCAATGACACCAGGACAATCACAGATCACAGCATGCAGAGTCTTGTGTATCCAGTGCAGGTAGAAGTATCTCAGCACTGGCAGGGGTCTCCTCGTGACTCCTCCAGTTTCAGAGACCAGGGTCTATCAGCATGCTGCCATGTGTCTTATCAATTGCAATGTCTTCCAGGGAGTCAACCTTGTGCCTTATTGGTAGACAGTCTCCAAGGGTCTGAGGAGTGAGTATCTCACCTCCACTAGGAAAATACAGCCAGATTTCCCAGAATTCTCAAGAGAAAATCAGGCCCTACACTGTCTCCATTGGCTGTCTCCAGTGTGACAAGCTAGATGACACCCCTATACTCTTAATTCTCAAATTGACACTAGATTAGGTGACTGTCACAGGGCACAACTCAAACCTGAGAAGAAACAGCTACAAACACCCATTAGTAGCCAGAATGTGGAATGTAAGAAGTGTGCTTATGGGAAATTGGAAGTCACCTGAAAGGAAAGGGAACACAAGAATATTGATATCCTAGGCATCAGTGAGCTGAAATGGACAGTAATTGGCTATTTTGAAGATAACGTTTCCATGATTTAATATGCCAAGAATGGCAAATTCAAAAGGACTGATGTTGGATTCAAAAGAGACATTTCGAGTCCCATCTTATAATGCTGTCTGTGATTGTTGATATCTATATGCCTGCAAGAAATTCCTGTTAATATAATTACTATTCCAATTATGCACTACAAAAGCTAGTGTTGAAAAAATTGAAGACTTCTACAATCTTCTTCAGTCTTAAATGGACCAAATATTCAGTCAAAGTGCATTGTTAATAATTGATTATTGGAATGCAAAAGTTGGTAACAAAGAGGACAGCACAGTAATTGCGGAAAAAAGACCTTAATGAGATAAATTATGCTGGACATTGCATGGGTAATAATTTGCAAAACCAGCATATTCTTCATTGAAAATTTCTTTTTTCAACAATGTGAATATTGAATGTACACAGAGATCTCTATATCTAGGATATATAAGAAATAAATTTAGAACATCTGTAGGAAATGACAGTGGAAAAGCTCAATATTGGAAGCCCAAACAGCTAGGGACTGACTATGAAACGTAATGTCAACTTCTCATATGTAAGTTTGGGTTGAATCTAAAGAAAAAAATTTAAGTCCATCTGAGCTAAACTATGACTTTAATTATATCCTGCCTGATTTTCAAGGACACTCAAGAACAGATTTGGCACATTCAACACTAATGATGGAAGACTAGATGAGGTGATTGTCTTAGTGCTCTCTGTTTTACTTCTTTGGGTTCTAATACTCAATATAATGACTACATGTAACTCACAGACAAAATGAAAGACCTAAGAGTTTATTAAGGAAACTGCAATGTCAGTAAGAAATTCTCAGGGATTATCAAGACATTGTTCCAAGTTCTTTCCAGTCTGCTAAATGCCCAAAGTACATATCACTCTGCTGTAAGCTTCAATTCAAAGGCATTCTGCTTAAGCTCTACAGTCAGCAAAGCCAGCTCACTGCATTGAGCTGGGATGACACAGCGATTTCCACAATGGGCTCATACAGAATAATTGTGATGGTGGCCCAGGACTGGCCACTATTTCCTAGTGCTGTGCATAGGAATATTGTGAGCCAGCACTGCCTCAATAGCATCTAACAAGTGACTGCTATATTTGAAATATGTTCCCACGAGTTTGTTGAAATGATGGCCTGAAAGAGATAGAAATAGTCTCTCTCTTAATATAGTCTCTCTCTTAGGGTTGTTATGAACTACCTCCTGGGTTGTGATCCCCTCTTCCTTTCCCAGTAACAGGCAAAAGAGGAAAAGAGACAAACATATAGACATGTTTGCTTGCCACTATTCACTTATTCAGCAAGTATCTTCTCTATGCTGCTAGCATCCTTGGGAAGATCCTGAGAGCTCTCTGTCACCTGGGACCAGTAATGAGCCCACATAGTTTATCTTCTGTCTCATAGCTTTGCTGTGTGATTCACCCGTGGCAACATCAGATGAAGAAAGAGCATTCTTTTGAAACATTCACTGGCGTTCTTTCTAGTCCATAAGACAGGGTCCTTCTTCCCAAGCTTTTTCTCCATCTAAACTCACTCACACTTTCTTTTTGAGAATTCATCAATGCCTTTCTTATGGTATTTCTTTTATTCTTCAATAAATAATTTTATTGGGGCACTTACATGTATTATAACAAACCATGCATCAATTATCTCAAGCGTACATGAATCACTATTGACATCAATAACTTCTGTACACTCTCTTTTCTCTTGAGTCCTTCAATATCAGTCGCCCAACCTGCCACCCCCCAAAACCCTTAATATATCTTCTATTGTTATTATTATTTATACATATCTTCCATTACCCATACTGTCCCTTCACCTACTATTCTGGTGTTTTTCCTCTGAGATGGGTGATCCTGCCATCATTGCTTATCCCCTTTTTTATTTCTGATACATCTCTAGGTATGAGTGTGGGGAAGAACACAGCTGCCAATGAAAATGTGTCGTTTAGTTAAGAATTCCAGAAATTTCTTTTGAAAATGCAGATGAACCTTCTTTAAACATATGCAGAAGTACAGAGTCTATCAATTACTCCATGATCAATAAGTGATTGTTGCAATAATCTGTATATTGTATTTTCTAGTCTTTCCCCTTGTTGTGAGCACTGAGTTTCTTCATTAATTGAGGTTCAACCTTAGCCTTTTCCTCTTACTCATGTTAAGTTGATTAGAAAAACTTCCGTATTTCCTTTCAAAATATATCTTAGACATATCTACTGTTTTTTAATATATCCCTTGTTCAAGACCCTAGTCTTTCTTACCAGTAGCCTCTAAATGGTCTCCAATTTTGCTGCCATTCTAATACATTCTATATGCAGTAGTTACATTCTCTTGTCCAAATACCTCACCATAGCCCGCGTGACTCAGCATGATCAGCCTTTTGTTTTTCTCTCCACTCTCAGGAAAGGATATTTTTTTTCTGTTTTATCACTAAGCTTTCATTTCTCAACACTTGCTGTTTTGCTGAACAAGCTCTACACATGCTCTTTTTTGTGTGTGAATTGTTCCTTCCTCCATTAGTTATTAGTCATCCTTAAATGTCAACCTGTATGCTACATTTAAGGCCTATCTGAACAATCTTTGTAAAGTGAGTGCTAGCATAATTTACTCTCATTCTCATTCTCTTTTTATTCATATTATTTTGCAACACTGCCATGATATTGTCATTTAATGCTTGCTTAATGCCTCTCACTTCAGCTTACTTCTAAGCACCACATGCAAGATGCCATGTTTGTTCTGTGCATAGCTACATTTTTGTAGACTGTAGTATATTAAATGTAAAGTAAATATATGTGATCTGAATGATAGTTCCTGTCTGGTTTGGATGATATTAGTAGTTTCTACCATTATTATGGCTGGTTTTATAGACCTGGAATAAAAAATAAAATGGGAAGGAAAACAGTTTAGTACAAGAACAAAACAGGAAGGATATTGGGATAAAAGAATATGATGTTGGTAATTTCATATATGTATGAAATTATATATAACATATAATACATATTATATAAAATGATATAGATATAGAATTTCATATGTATATATTCCTGAAACAGGAAGTGAGCCCTTCATTTCCTGAGGGCCAGCTCTGAAATTGATTCTGAACTAGGTGCTAAAGAAAACTTAATCCCGCAGCCTATCCTTACAGGATATACTCAAAATATAGAGTTGTGTGTAAAGAGAAGTGGAAACTATGTGTATCTATAATGGAGAGCAAAATAAGTTAAATGTCCATACAGCACTTTCTCTTGCACTAGTGGGGATCAGGTGAGATTTAAAGATAAGGATGACAGTTTGGCCTAGAAACATGCCTGGATTTTGACAGGCAGTATTTGGGACTCCCTTTCAAATCATAGAAGTCCTGGTCATGCAGAGGTTACGCATTTAGCTGTTGCGACCTCCAAGGTCAGCCGGTGGAAACAGCGGTCACTCCAAGGGAGAAAGAGAAAGCTTTATATTCCCATGAAAAGCGACAGTCTCTCAAACTCACAGACACAGTTCACAGTGTTGCTGTCAGTCGGCATTGGCTGATGGCAGTGAGTTGGCTTTTTTCTTCAAATAATCCACACAATACTGTATAAGACATTAGGAGTACCTGGCTGGCACAAACTCTTGACACTTATAAAGTTACAAAAGGCTTGACATTTGAATACACCGGAAGGTACCTCAAAAGAAAGACTTGGTAATCTGCTTCCCCCCAAATAGCCTTTGAAACCTTATAAACTCCGGTTCTCTTCTAAGTTACACAGGGCTGTTATGAGTCAGAATCTACAGGACCCCCACTGGTTTGGATTTTTTGGTAGAATAGATGAAGCTGTGTGAGTTAATTAAAATTGTTTCTTTTTGGGGGGGTGGGCATCACTGCCTCGGGTGGTCGTGGGAGCTACCAGTGCTGCTCCTGGGAGCCACCACTGGATTTGAACCGCCAAGCCCACGGGTTGCAGTCCCGCTCTCAACCACTTACGCCACCAGAGCTCAGCCCTAAAATTGTTTCTACATAGATCATAATATTGCAAAGAAAATACTGTATGTAAGTGGCATAGATCTTGAAATAGGCAGATATTAACAATGAAAGGGAAGACAAGTAATTTGGTCTAGTTAAGAGAATCACTGTTTTGTAATTAGCCTAAAAAGAAGTGAAAATCCAGCTGAATTATGATTTTTCCTCAGTTTGTCCTTTTAATCTTGAGGAAAACATATTTTCAACAGTCCTCATGCATATGTAAGTAAATTCAGTCTATTAATTTTGAAGAAAATAAAGTGTAAAACTGAAATAATTCATCTACCAAAATGCTGTTATGCATGTGGATACCACTACCAGTCACTCTGTCTGGTGCTGTGAAGAGATACAAATCCTCAGAATCCTAGATAGGCTTGCTTTGGGTCAGAATCAGCTGGAGGGCAGTGGAGTTGGGTTTTGGTTGACACAACATAAAAAAAATTACTTATCATTTTAAACAAATATGTGATCATAATTTTTCAAGGGAAAATTATACTTGCAATTGCTAAGCCTAGTAGCATTTAGGGATGAAGGTATTGATATGGTGTGCTAGGCAATCCCTGGATGTAGAGCAGCAGAAGAAAAATGGTTTGGGTAAAAAACACATCTTTTAATGTTTCCTCAGCATCTATGTTCCTTCTTTTTGGTAGACTATAACAAGGAGTAAAAGCAAGATTCCACTGGAGTCTGAAGTGAAAGAGATGAGATGGACAATCAAATTAAATAGAAAGCAAGCAGGATTCTTTTTTTTCTAGATTCTAGAAAAATTTCTAGATTCTAATTAAAATGTTGAGTTTAAGTACCTAGCACATGGTACCCAATAGATGTCAGGTTTTTTTGTTTTGATTTGATTTGTTTTAAGCAGATTTCTGTACACAGTAGGTTATTTTAAGGAACACCGTCCTTTTTCTTTCAGAGCAGCAGTTCTCAACCTGTGGGTTGCGACCCCTTTGGGGCTCTCCTGATTCATAACAGTAGCAAAATTATAGTTATGAGGTAGCAGTGAAAATAATCTTATGATTGGGGAGTTACCACAATATGAGGAACTGTATTAAAGGGTCGTGGCGTTAGGAAGGTTGAGAACCACTGATTCAGAGAATGAAGCTCATCCAGAAAAGTACAACACTAATCATACTGTTTGGTTAATACTGTTGACTTCCCCTACCCTCTCACTCTACTATGCTATAAAGAGCTGAGAGTTGGGTTTGCCTAGGGCCTAGCCAACTCATCCAGGTAGATTTTATATGGAAGGCTGTAAATTGCAACTCTCTAGTGCACAGTTCTCTCTTTTTAGGGATGATAGTTGTAGGGAAAGAAGCATAAGCACATGCTTATCTCACATCTGTCTTTGATAGTTCAACAGCCTTGCTATGTTCATTATCTTGAAAATCCACATCATTCTCAACTAAGACTGGATCTCCTTCATGTAGTCCTTCTCTATGTGCATCTGATTCAGGAATCACCTTGGAGATGAAGATGCCTAGGTGGGAAGCCTTTCTTCCTTGGATGTTAAATCTCCACTGAGCTCGAAGAGGCTTATATAATATGAAAATTCAAAGCAAAAACTGGATCAGCCCATTGCTGTTGGCTGGGTGATATATCCTCTCACACGGAGTGATCCCCGCTGGCGGTTTCTCATATGTAGGCAGGAAAACAACCCGGTAGTCTTCATAAGAAACCAGCTGTCCATTCCTGGCAAAGCCTGCCTGAATTCCCCTGCCCCATCCCCCACACACTACCATGAAATTCCCTAGAAAAAAGATTTGAGACAATAGAAACAAGGAAGAGAACTCACTTGTTTAGAGTAAGGTTTCTGAGGACAGGAGCTGCCAGAATTGATTGGAATATCAATTATGATCATAATATGTTGCAGAAGAGAGGAAAGGTTCTAATTTTAGGATGAGAGTGTGAAGATGACTGTCCATCTTTCTAATGTGCCAGGCTACAGGCTCTCCTTAAAAATTCTGACATCAAAATATCATTCTCATTTGTGGACCATCTGAATTGAGCTTGACAGTTTAGCTTGTGATGAGCAAGTGAAACAAACATCTCATCCAACTTGGAACTTCTTTGCCAAGCTTCCCTAATTTCTCTGCCTATTCTTCTTCCCTGGCCCGGTCTCCTTAAAAGAAGGGATAGAGAATTTTAGGAGTACTAGATTCTAAGGTCATGCCTGGAGATGATGTAAATTGAATGTTGTCTTCCCAAAATACTTGTCAGAATCCTCATCTCTCCCCTTATGAATAGAATCCTGTTTGGATATAGGATTTTCTTCTTTATGTTAATGAGATCATATCCTAGCAGGTAGGCTCAAAATCTAACTAATTCTGAATTATAAAAAGAGTAGAATGGACAGAGACTATGGGTTAGACAGACCAAAGGGCCCAAAACTGAAGTCAAAGCAACACCCAACACTACTGACAAGGGTGCAATCAACCTGTTAAGATACAGATGGGACATTTAACCTATGGAACTGAAAAAAGGCAATCCTGTTCTTTAAAGTCACCTACAAGTGGTCTTTGTGTTACAGATGCACTAGGAAACTAAGGGACTTTAAAGGAATATCAGTTAAAATAATTTTAGCCTCAAATTACCATCTAGCAAATTACCATCTGGAGAAAGGAATGCATTCTAGGAAAGCACCTTGGGAAACAGGCAGAGTTTTTGCATTACCTATCAGCAAGGGGTTACTCTACTTGGAGCCTCCACTTCACTCAGATACATCATAATTATCTACTTTGATTTCCTGGTCCTTATTGTCAGTTAGAGTCTTCAGAATTTTTGCCTTCATTCATATCTAATCTTGTGACCAGGCATTTGATGCTTATTGATCTGGTCTTACCTGATGAACTAATTTTGGAACCAAATAAACACTCAGAGGAAATGAAGGATTTGAAGGTTCCATGAATATTGAGTGATATACTCTGGGATGGTATGCATTTGTTTCATTGTAAATGAAATGTTTAAGGCACACTAAGTACAAGCATACAAGCATGTCCTATCTTAATGGAATCCATTCTGAACTTTCCAAGAAAGGTTTTTTAAATACCCCTCGGAAGAGTTAGCCCCGGAAATGTTTGATACTTGATATCAGCCTTATTTGATTTTATTTAAATGAAAAGTGCTTCCTATGGAAACCAAGTTGAGATAGTTAAGGTTTATTGTGCCAAGCTGGCTGAAACTCATGCTTGCAATAAGACCCCGAGCCAGCTCATTGGACAGCCTTCTGCTTCAAACCTCTGAAACACAGCTTATCAGAATGCTTCTAACTTCCCCATAGTAACAGCTAAACCCCTATAAGGATTGGATGGTAAAATCCTATAATGCGATTGGATAAAATAGTTTGTAAGACAATTGGATGGCTGGTTCTGCCAGCTATACCTCATTTACATAACTCAGCTGTAACGCCTCATTTGCATAGCCCACATTGTGAGTCAATTGTTTTTCATGCTGTAACCCATATAAGGATATGTTTGAAACCAGGAAGTATGATCTGATTGGCCAATGAAACCTATAGAAGCCTTGAGAAAGCTGTAATAAAGTCAGAGCTGTACCCTCTAGCTGGGTCTCTGGAGTCTGTGTGCAGGGTTAAAGTTGATTACTCTCACTTCTCTGCAAGCCGGACCTATTCCCACAAGGATTCATTGAAGGGCGGAGAGATAAATGGCGTGGTGAGCCTCACCTTTCTAGTTCTCTGGTCTCTTGTTTTCTGATGGGAGGACCAGGGTGCAGCTGCCTTTGGTAGTTCCCTGTTTCAGCTGGTAAGGTTCACTTCCTGTGAAACATCCCCGAGGAGAAGCCACAGGGACCTCCCCTGATGCAGTCCTGGGTGCTGGAGCAGTAGCATGGAGACCCCTGACTATCCTCCTCTCTTCTGGTAACTTTAGGACCCATTACTCCTACAACGCTTTATGATGGGATATTTATCTTGACTTCAAGTACCGAAAATTCATAAATTTACAAATGAACATATGCAAATCTAACATGATTACCGAGGTTAAAAAAAAAACCATAATAGTAAGGGGAAGAAGTAGTAAAGAACTGAGAATAGTTATGTGGTTCATCAGTGCCATACTGCCCCCTGAATTTATCATCCCCTCTGTTTAGCCAATCTGGGAGGGACTGTCCAATGGTCTTATAAGTGGGTATTGGATGTCCACTGTACCTCCACTCCTTCCATCACATAAATTTGTTTGCTTGTTTTTGTAAGAATGCACTTGGAAATGTGGGGGGAAATGAGAAAACACATATATTTGCTGCTGTGTTTCCAATAGCCAGGATTCATAGTGCTAGCATACCCTGCAATTAAAGTAAATAGTAAATTACAGCAACATAATCATGACAGGATGTCTAATGACACAGACCCTTCAGAAATGAGTCAGTCCACCTGGCAAAAAACCACAATCAGCTGAGTTGATTCTTGAGGGTAAAGGTAATACAGAATGGATAGTAGAAGAAGGTAATTCTATCTATGAGACCATATGATCAATTGCAAAAGCAAGGTTTGTGATTGTTAGTGTATTTTCTTTATATATGTTTATTGACTATCTTTCCTTTGTTCACGTATGATATATCAGGTACAATTGGACTCAGTGTGTTCTCATTTATATATATGATAGATGTTTGATAGTTAGGTATAAGTTTGATGTTTGGAAATTATATATGGCTAAAGAATTGTGTACAGGTGCCAGATTGGCAAGGAGTGGGTTGTGATAGATAGTTCTTTTGTGTGTCAAGATGGCCAATGAATGAATATAGGTAGGTTTGTTGTGACAACTTGGTCAAAGAACACATGTGAGATCAATTGAAGAGGGGAGATATGAATGGCTCTGTGAGTCTTGCCTTTCTGTCTCTTGGTTCACTTCTTGCAGACTTCCTACTGACAAAACTTGCTCCCTTGGAGAGACTTGACTGACAAGACTGGTTCCTTCTCCCTGAGGAGAAGCCACATAGACCTCCCCTTATGTAGCAAGAAACATGGATCTAGAGAATTAACAAGGAGATTTCTGCCAGCACTGAGATGCTTACAACACCACTGACTTTCTACCCACTGACTTGTGATCTTTCTGCATTTGGCATCACTACATGATTCTGAAAAGGACTTTGTAGATTGGTATCAGACATATGGGCTAATATCAGATTTATGGACTTGATCTGGACTGGTCTGTGATGTTTTCTTAATGTACAATTACCCTTTATATAAAACTCTCTTTTATATACATAAGCATGTTTATGAATGTGCTTCTCTAGTCTACCTGGACTAGCACAACATAAAATAGAAAAGAGCATCCAAACAGGCTGAAATCCCTTAATTGGAAGAAGAGAAAGTAATAAAAGTTATTTTTACTGGTCAGAGATTAAATTAGAAGTCACAGATTGCTGCTTGTCCCCAGAAAGAAATGTATTCTCGAGCCAACACTGTGACTTGCAAACAGGCTTTGTTGATCATGGAATCCATTCTTAGATTTAGTTAATTTGAAACTATAAGGGGAATGTTCCCTCTGAAACAAAGCTGAAAGGTACTCAAAATATGCAGTGGCCACGATGGACTATAGCATACCAACAATGATGACCTAGATGCAGGCAACAGTTTGTTCCATTGCACATGGGGCAGCCATGAGTCAGATTTGAGTCCATAGCAGCGAGTAGCAACAAGCAATGTATTTGCCTGAGTAAGAGGTAAGAAAGCATCTGACTGTCACATGAGAGTGACTCATGCCTGATCTGTTTTTAAGACGATATTTTTAAGGAGAGGAAGAGAGGAGAGAGCGAGCATAAGGGTACTAAATTAAAAGAAAAAGTAGTTTGCTCTATCAGGGTCAAGGACAGGAACAGAGGTGAGAGAGCAAAGTTATAGTCATGCTTGCACAATGAAGTGTCTAAATTTTGCTCGAGCCTATTGAAAAACATTAAAATCATCAAAGAAGAATTTACACATAAGCACTGTTTAGAGTTTTTAAAACATTGGGATTATTACCCTTATTATGAAGAAAGGTAAGCCTAACAAATAATATCATTTCAGTAACTTAAAATTTCTCTTCTATGATATGTATAAACAATAGAATATTTATTTCTGAAATATATCAGTTATGTCAGATATATAAGATTGATAATTACATTATTGGAATATCAAAATGTTTAATATGATTTTTCAGAGAAATGATTTTTCTTTAAACCTATGGATGTTAATTGAGAGTGATTTTTTAAAATGCAAATTGTAATAAGATTTTTTTCATGGTTCAAAATAGCCTTCTTTATTTTAATAGATTTATGTGGTTGGTGTTTTTTTATGACATGACAAGCATCCTATTATAAAGAGAGATATGTGTCTTCTTAATCAATAAATGTTTTACTCATTTATCTTGGAGTAGATGGCTCTGGTTAAGAGTGTTAGTTACAGGAAGAATGGACTTGTATTATCCCTTCTCTCCCTGTTTGCTATCAGAATGAAGGGAGGTTTACCAAGAATTTCCTAAGTGTGCTGTTTTCTGGCCTCTTGGATTGCAAAGAGGTAACATACTTAGCTGCTAACTCAAAATTTGAAGTTCACAATTGAGAAAATCCTGGTGACCTTCTTCCAGAAAATCAGACCTTGAAACACCTGAAGAGTACATTTGTCTATGGTACTCACAAGATACCATGAGTTAGAGTCAACTAGAAGGCAACTGCTTGTTTGCAAGTGATGAATATTTCATTTCAGATTCCTTTAAATATATACTCTGAGAAGCTTGATGTGGCCAGTGAGTGATAAAGTTGCACAAAACACATGTTCTTTATTCACTGTGAGAACACAGTCCTTTTACCATCAGAACAACACACTGTATTTCACAGGCTATTGGAACAAGGGATTTGTTAACCCAAACATTCTTTTTACAAAGAAAATTCACGGGGAAAATATTGCTCCTTGTGGCAGTCACTCTGGAGACAGCCAATGAAACCTCTGTGGGGACACGGCCTTCTCCTCTGAGAATTCTGGGAAATCCAGTGGTTTTTCCCCTTTGGAGGTGGGAAACTCACAGCTCAATTCCTTAAAGACATTCCATTTACAAGGCACAAGGTTGATTCCCTGGGAGACATTGCAGCTGACAAGACACATGGCAGCCTGAGCTCTGGAAACTGGAGGAGCCATGAGGAGACTCCTGCCAGTGCTGAGATCCTTCTACCTCCACTGGGTACACAAGACTATGTACCCACTGTCCTGCCATTGTCTTGGTGTCATTGCATGTGCTACATGAATCTGAAGAGGAATATGGATTGAAATTGTACGTATGAGCTAATATCAGATTTATTATGGCCTTGGATTAGACTGGACCGGGAGGTTTTTCCCAATGTTCAATTGCTCTGGTATATAAACCTCTTTCTTATACACATAAGAGTATCTATGGATTTGTTTCTCTAGTCTACTCAAACTAACACACTCCTTAATGAATTATTTGGGTCATAAGAAAAAAGACAAACAGCTCCACAGAAATGGCATTTTAATCACACACTAAGCTATATTAAATAGGTATCAGACTGATGTTCCCCAAATAGGTAAGCATATTAACTGAAAGAACTGTTTGGAGAATACTGAAATAAGTCATTTTGCTAATTTCAAAGAGTTTCTATAGATATGCAGGAGATTTCTTTTTAATTATTCTACTTCTGTTGAGTGAGATATCATTTCCAACGGTGTAATTGAATTTCAAGTACTTTTTCATTACTATAAATATAGTGTTGCATGCAATTACATTGAAAAAAACTCTGCAGTGCAAGCTGCAGCCCACAGATTGTAGTACTTTAGCATCTGGACGATGCTTTTCTTATGGTGTAATGAAGGACAAATTTTAAAAAGCATTTAATTTTTTTTGAACTGGGAAATTTGCTGTGAGAAATAAAGGGCCTAGTGGCTGTGTCAGAACTTCTTGTTCAGTTTCACAAGGGGGAGGACAAAGAATCAACATTAATGTCAACATCACTGTAGGCTGGTTCCCTTGATTTTTTAAAAAGTGGAAGGCCAACATACTTTCTCCTTCCAACCTTTTTACCAATTCTGGCAAAAGTCTCACACCATTCTTCTCACTGCACTGTCTACTTCTCTGCTGGATCCATTAATCTGATGCAATGGTCACATAGAAATAACAGATGATACTCAGAGTTATGTTTTTTAATTAGAGAAGCAGCAGGCTGCATTTTAGCTTTAGAAACTCTCAGTATAGAGACCTTTGATCAGGACAGTTTTGCCTCAACCATGCCAGTGGCATGTGTCTACTCTGGTCCTTGATTCCTCAGGCCATTGAATTCTCATACTGTCCTCTGCTTAGCCTATGCCAGTGTTACAAAGATATTTATCTCTGCCAACATGTGCCCAGAGGCATCCACTCCACCAGTAAAGCCTTCTTTCTGCCCAAATGGCACTTAGCTTTCTCACTCTGTGTGCACACACTCCTGCCTTGCCCTGTTGTCCCATCATGTCTTGTGTTGGTCCGCTGGCTCTGTGGCTGCCACTGAACAGCAACTTACACAATCTCTGAAGTTCAGCCCTGTCTCTGGTTTAGGAGGTTCTTAGGTGCAGGGATCTTGGATCTGAATGACATGCTCTGTTTCAGTCTCTTCTTTCTTGCTGTTTGTGAGGTCATCAGCTTGATGAACACTGCGACCTATCGAGCAAGTAGAGATAAGTGTTTTTGTGTAAGAGCTGGCATGTGGGTGCCTCTGAGCACTTAAGTGGAAAAGGTGGACTTGCTGACACATGGACGTGGATCTCAGTGACTTCAGGCTAAGGCTCACTGGAGTTGGGTGTCTCTGGGAACTGGGCTTGCTGACCCAGGGAACTTAAGCTGAGTCCTTTGGGTTGAGGCTTACAGGAGAGAGATATGCACTCTGAGGATTTGTTAGCAGACCTGAAAGAGCTTTATAAAATGTTCTGATAAACATTCCTGAGCATTTATTGCTGGAATTGCAACTCACTAACATCCATAATAAACCCTTTAATTTTGTCTGTGCTCTGTGTTAGCTATTGTAATGGGTATTAGAACCCAGAAAAATAAAATAGAGAACACTATTTAAATTGGTGTGTATGCCACAAGGGAAAGTAAGTGAAGACACATTAAATAACAAATATCCCAATATTGACCCCAAATGGATCAATAATAGGGGTGAATAATAGAGTCCAGAATCTATTGGATCCTTTGTGGAAATAAATCTGCCTGTGACTGGGATGACTGGAGTCCACAAAGTAAATCACTTTAAAGCTCATCTTACTATAAAAGCAGCAATGAAATCTCCTCATATTGGAATTAAAATAAGACACAAATATACTATCTGGATAAATTATATCATTTAAAGATGAAAGGTATTTGTTTCTCACTTGAAATATGCTTTTTTACACAATTGCACAGTTTTCCTCATTGATTTAAAATAGGTTATGTGTCAGTTTGTGTAGCCTAGAAAAACAAATTCATAAGTATGCATATGTGTATAAGAAAGAGGTTTATATAGAAGAGCAATTAAATATTGAAAAAATATCTCAACCTCATCCAGATCAAGTCTTTCAGTTTGATATTAGCCCATATGTCTGACACCAATCTACAAGGTCCTCTTTAGATCTGCAATACACATGCAATGACACCAAATGCAGAAAGATTACAGGCAAGTGGTTGGAAGTATTGTGGATCCAGTCTTGTCGTATGCATCTCAGCACTGGCAGGGGTCTCCATGTGGTTCCTTGAACTCTGGAATTCTGACTGGTTAGCGTCATGTGACTTTTCCTCAGAAATACCTCTCAGGAAGTTAGCCGGAGGTGCAGGGGTGGGGGGTGGGGTCAGGGAGAGAGAGAGAGAGTGAGAGAGAGAATGTCTCCTGACTCCAAGGAGAAATACAGAAATTTCCAGAATCCCCAGGAGGCCAGGCCCACAAGAGACCCATGGGCTATGACCCAAATGACAGTCCTGAATGACAGACTCTTCCCCTTCACTATGAATCCCAAAATTGACATCAGATTATATTACTACCACGGTTTAATTGTTCAAAAAGTTTGGACTTAGAGTAAAACCGTTGAGATAGCCTAGATCCAAGTGTGGCAGTCATGTGCTTATGTTAACTTCATGATTGAGATGTAGGGGTGGATAGGTCTAGCCTGTTAATCTGGAGATAGCCATTGAGCAGCCAATGAGGCCTCCGTGTGGGCATAGTTTTCTCCTGATACATCTGGGAAATCTCGTGATATTTCCCTTGTGAAGATGAGAAGTTATCTCCCCAGTTGTTGGGAGTTAGTCTCAGAGATGATGAATCACAGACAAGACAAGGTGGAAGCGTCTGAGGAGCCGGAGGAGAAACCACATGACTTTGCCCTGATGGAGCCAGACCTCTGAAGCTGGAGAGGCCACGTGGGGACCCCTGCCAGCGATGAGTTGCTTCTGCCACCACTGGATGCTGGTGATAGACACTGAACCCTGGAAATGAGGATCCATGGGGAGATCCCAGCCAATGCTGGGATTCTGCATCCTCTGACCTGTGACTTCCTGAGTCAGAAGGAAACATTATAGACTGGTATCAGGCATATGGGTTAATATCAGACTATGACTTTGGACTGAACTGGGTTGGGACGTTTTCTCAGTGTTCCATTTCTTTTGTATATAAACCATTTCCTTAAATCCATATGCAGGTCTATAAATTTATTCCCCTAGTCTACCTGGACTAGCACATCAAATAATCAAGTAATATATTTTGGTATAATTTTCATACTCTTTCATATTTCTTTATGATTGTACTTCCCCCAAACCAAATGAATCATTATATATTTTGGGCTGTGTAGACAAGAGATAGAATCAGACATTGTAAATGAAGAAATCTTTGTGCTGCTTCCTAATTAGAGATATAACTGCTATATGAATGTGGAAACAAGATGATATTCACCATGATTTCACAGAAAATGAAGCATTTAGAAAATTACATATTGATCTACCTTGTAAACTATTTGTTTTCATCTTTAAAAAAAATCTTTATTGAATGCCAATTGTATGCCAGTGACTTATACAGTTGTCACTTCATTTGTTGTAACAAAATTCACTTAATTGCACTCATTTTCATGAGTCCTTTATGTGCTTTTGCAAATATTTTCTCCTTTCTGTAGCCTTTCTTTGGATTCTCATCAGTACCTTTCACAGAGCAAAAGTCTTTAATTTTATTGAATTTCAGTTTATCGTATTTTCAATTGATTGTACATGATGCATTTTTTAAAAAGTCATAATGAAACCCATTCTCTCAGATTTTCTATTTTACTTACACAAGTTTTTAAATTTTGCATTTCACAGTTCAATCTATTATTGCTTTTGAGATGTTGCTGTGTTTGTGTGTATGTTAAAAGTGTAAGGTAGGTTCATTTTTTGACATGTGGGTGTTCTAAGGTTCTAGCACTCTTTTCTATAAAACACTATACTTTCCCCACCCCTAACCCCTCACTAAATTAATTGACTTTGATCCTTTCTCAAAGATAAGTTTACTGGAGAAGACTATTCAAAGTACTATGTATTAGCAAAAGAATAAAACAATCTATCTTGGAAGAAGTACACCATAATGATCCTTAAGCACAGATGTGAAGACTTCATCTCATGCAGTTTGAACATATTGTTAAGAAAGATCAATACCTGGGGAAGGACATTGTGCTGGGTAACATAGAAGGGCAGCAAAAGAGAGGAAGACCCTTAGCAATATGAATTGACACAGTGGCTTTCACAATGAGTTCAAACATAAAAACAATTATGAGGATGGTAAAGTACTAGGAGAGTTTTTTGTTGTTTGTTTTCTGTTGTGTATAGTGTCACTAAGAGTGGGACTAGATTGGACAGCATTTAACAACAACAAAATGCTCAATGTTATGAGGCGGAGAAATAGGTTTATAGAAATAACAGATGAAGACTTTGACCTCGACTACTTTCAAATCATATCCAATGCTCAATTCACTAAGATACAACTGCCTACCTCACAACACAGGAAAAATGACATGTGTGGATATTGATTACAGACTGTAACTGATTTTTTTTCCATTACATTATCCTTGTTCACCATGAAACCTGTTTCTCATAGGTCACATGGGATGGTAGCCAGAATGAGTGGCTTTTGAGTAGATATTACATTGCATATATTAAACCCCACCTACCTATGTAATCTAAAGATTCGAGTTGTCTAAACTGTAGCTGACTGCTTTATTGATGCATATAAATGTAAGTTAAATTTTAGTATATGTTTTGTCAACGTCAGCACCAAATGTAAATTAAAATCCAAGACCACTTACAATCTACAATGGAAAATTTCTGGTTAATCTATTTGTTTTGCCACTACCATGATTAAAATGCATCAATTCTTATTTGGTTATTCTTATTCAATTTTCAACTTTTATATATATATATATATATATATATATATATATATATATATATGAAGCAGTTGAAAATACAAGAGCTTGGGTCAGATGGATCTTAGTCCTTAAAGTGAGCTTCTTGCTTTCCACCACCACTTTAAGGAGGTCCTGTGTAGCAGATTCACTCAATGCACTGTTTACTCTCTTGATTGTTGCTTCTACAAACATTGATTGTGGGTCCGAGCAAGATGAAATCGTTGACAACTTGAATCTTTAATCCATTCATCATCATAATGTTTCCTGCTGGTCCACTGGGGAGGATTTGGGTCTTATTTATACTGCATTATAATTCATACTTAAAGTTTTGATCCTTGACCTTCATCAGCAATTTCTTCACTTCCAGCAACCAAGGTTGTATCATCTCTATGTAGCAAGTTGACTTATGGTGCAGACCAAGAATACTGAAAGTGCCATAAATTTCCAAAAGAGCAAATAAGTCTGTATTGGAAAGAAAGCAGGCAGAATGCTCCTTAGCGCCAAAGGTGGCAAGGCTTCATCTGACATACTTTAGACATGTTGTCAGGATAGACCAACCCTTGGATGAGGATCTCATACTTGGCAGAGGGGCAGTGCAGAAAAGGAAGACCTGTCACTAAGAGGAACTGACATGGTGGCTGCCACTATGGGCTCACACATAGGAACACAAGAACAATCGTGAGAATGGTGCACGATGGGGTCATGTGTCATTCTGTGATCATTTCTTTTTTTGGGGGGGGAGGGATGCATCACTGCCTCTGCTGGTCGTGGGAGCTACTCAGCACTGCTCCTGAGAGCCGCTGCTGGATTTGAACCACCAAGGCCGCGGGCCTCAGTCCTGCACTCAACCACTTATGCCACCGGGGCTCAACCCTCTATGAGCATTTC
This sequence comes from Nesogale talazaci, assembly GCA_004026705.1. NCBI lineage: Eukaryota > Metazoa > Chordata > Mammalia > Afrosoricida > Tenrecidae > Nesogale > Nesogale talazaci. Next base: position 469,067 of record PVJH01000039.1, on the reverse strand, counting down.
TGAGTTGGAACTGACTCAACATCATCTAAAAACAACAACGATCTTTGCTGGTGACAAAGCTGCAACAAGGCTGATTATTGTTCTGCTCTTGTTTTCTGTTGAAAAAGGTTGAGGTAAGATCAGTTTGGCTGGGAAACCTATTTGGAAAATGCTATTTTTAGCACCCACCACTTGTATATCAGCTTGTCACACTGCAATGGCTTGTGAGGAAGCAGTCACTCGTATTTCAAATACCGCCAGTGTCACACAGGGGAGAAGTGACATTTTAGTGGAGTTTCTAGATGAAAAATAATCTAGGAAGGAAAAATTAGCTGTCCATTTCTAAGATATTAGCAAATGAAATCATTGTGAATAACACTGGAGCATAGATATAGTTTCATCAAAAGATGAAACCCAGAAGTTGGAAGACATGTAAAATACGATGGAGCATAACTGGGCAGTGTTTTGTTCTGTTTTATGTAACTGAGATAGTGAAGGTTTATTGTGCCAACCTGGCCGAAGAAAACATAGTTTCTCAGGGCTCTTGCTCTCTGATGATCAGACCAGTGTGTGTCTGCCTTGGCTAGTTCTCTGCCTCAGCTGGCAAAGCTCACTTCCTGAGAGACATCCCTGAGGAGAAGTCACATGGACTTTTCCTGATACAGGCCTGGGATCTGGAGAAGCCTCCTGGAGACCCTTGCCAGCACTGAGATGCTTACACTTCCACTGACTTCAAAGACTTTCTACTCACTGGCCTGTGATCCTCCTGCATTCGGCATCAATGTGTGTTCTGTGAGTTTGAGATAGACTTTGTAGATCTGTTTGAGTTGTATGGGCTAAATCAGATTTATGAGCTTGGACTGGACAGGGTTGGGATGCTTTTTGAATGTACACTAAACCTTTATATAACTCTCTCATATGCCCATGTATTTCTGTGGATTTGTTTCTCTCGTTTACCCAAACTAACACAGTAGGCTAACTGTGAGTTGGAATTGAATGGACAGTACCTAACAATAATAGTTCCGCTTCTTTAAATATTTTTAAAGAAGAAAAATTTCAGTTGAAAATTTTTAGGATTTTGAAAAGCAAGCACAACAGTTAGATTTATATTAGATTGACATTATGAAGGACTTAGATTGCTTTGCATATATTTAGAAAATTATTTTTGCTTTGCATGTATTTTGATCATCATTTTTAAACTTGGAAGAAATGATCTGGCTTTAAATACAGACTTTCAGATTTGAAGAGCTTTCCGTGTTTGCATGGCCCCTCAGAAAACTATTCAACAATGGAAATAATTCAAGACTTAATCACTTTGTATGGAAGTTGAATAGTATATCAGGAGAGAATTACAGATAATAAGTGAATTATATACAATTACCATCACCACCTACAAAAATTATGGGTCCATGTTTTGTAAGGTTTAATGATTGCTCAGGAGGTTTTCTGATAGAAGACGAATGATCATCTAATTTGGGTTCTTTGAATATCCAGATCCTATAACACTGTTAATAATGGATAGTTTATTCCATATGCTTTAATGTCTGAGACACAAATCTTGTCACATAGTCATCTCATTCTTTTAAAAATGCTGAGATAGGCAGAACAGCAATAAAAGAGGTCAAATAAAAGATTGAAAAAAAACAGGAAAAAATTAAAGCATATATAATTTCAGATCAGTGTACTGACCTTTAAACTGGTCTCCATATTGGTCCTGGGGGAATTCCGGGAATTGCTCTTCTTAGCTTGAAGACCATTTTGGGGGTTTCTCCAGAGTTTGTAACTTTGCTCCCAATGCTGATCTGTTCTGTTCCCTTCTTGGTTTGCCACAGTGTGAGGGTTCAGACCAGATTAACTCCCCACCGTGTGTCCACTACTGATCTCTGTCATGGTATGCTCCAGTGAAGGGACAACATGCCTTGAGCTGTTGTCATTCCTGTAGGCCTCTCTGTGTCTTAGCAGCACTGTGCAGGTTTGTTGTCCTCCAGGCTTGGTGTGCCAATATGGGGTCTAGACCACCCCTTTTTCTTTTTCCTTCTTGGTTTACTTCGGTGTGGGCAAGGCATGCCAGCACGCTCCCCACTCAATAGGTTTAGTGTTGTTCTCTGTAGCAAGTGCTCCTAGGGAGGGGGTCAGTTTGGCTTTAAATGGGGCCTGCCCAGTAGCCCAATGTTTCCATCCATTGCCCCATGTGGTTGTTTGATGCGCCACAGAGAATCTCCCAATTCTCTGGAGATTTAATCAATACTCTCCCTCTACATTGGTTAGTGCTCTGCTCCCCCCAACCCCAGTGCAACCATTCCCCAATTTTTCTCCTTCATCCTCCCCCCCTTTCCTCTTCATTGTTTTGGAATAACATATGCCTCATTTGGTTTAGTCTAACCTCCACCCTATTGCCTATACTTCAACCTGAATAGTGTGAGGTAAGTGGTATTTCCTCTATATCAACTGTGTTGATTACACTTACATCAGGGAACTCACGTTGTACTTGTCCTTCAGTAATTGGCTAACTTCACTTAGCATAATTTTCTTCAACTCTTCCCCTGAAATGGCATGCTTCATGTGAACATCAGTGCTTTTTAGTGATGCATAGTACTCCCTTGTGTGTATGTGCCAGAGTTTTCTAATATAACTCAATGAAAATTTGAGTTGTTTCCAATTATTTGTGATTGTGAATTGCACTGCAAAAAACATTGGAGTGCATATGACTGGTCATGATTTATTTCTTACCACTTCTGAGTAAGTGCCCAGTAGAAAGATAACTGGGCCATAAGGTAGCTCAATTTCCATTTGCTTTAAATTTTCTTTAAATTTTCCAGATAGCATTCAACAGATGCTGTACATATCTACACAATCACCAGCAGTGGAGGAGAGTTCCTATCTTGCCACATCCCCCCAACATTTTTCCCCTTTAGGTTTCTGATTGGGGCTATCCTCAAGGGTGTTAGATGGTACCTCATGGTTGTTTTAATTTGCATTTTTCTTATGGCTAATTATTGAGACCATTTTCTCATATGTTCATTCACTTCCAGGTCTTCTCCTAGTGAAACTTCTTTTTAGGTCTTGTACCCACTTCCTTGGGATGTAATTGTTTTCCTCTTTTTGCAGGGTGAGGGTATTATAGATTTTAATAATCAGTCCTTTGTCTGTTGTGTAATTGCTAAAAATCCTCTCCCAGTCTGTGGGTTCTCTTGTTACTCTCTTAGTGAAATCTTTCAAATCACACAAATGTTTTATCCTTAGTATATCCCATTTGTTGATTTCAGGTTCGCCTGTGCGTGTACCCTGAGCTATTTCAGTTAACCTATGTAGTCCCTGAGTTGAGATTCTTAGGATGTTCTGATTCCTTTGTTGATGACCCTGGTAGTGTGGGGGGTTACTTCTAGATCTCTAATCCACCTTGAGTTTGTTCTTGTACATGGGATGTGGTAGACATCTTGTTTCATTTTTGAACAGGTAGACTTTTGGTCTGGTTAATTATACAAGACAGGCATGGGAAGCATGTTGGAAGAGAAAGCAATGGGACCAACTATCCCAGAGAGATCAGGGCGGGGGAAGTGGCAGGGGAAGGGAATGGTGAGCAAACAACTAAGGAATTAAAATCAACAACAAGGAGGACATAGAGCTCCAGGGGAAGTGGGACCAACGGAAACCTAGCTGAGAGGAAATAGGAAGAGGCAGAAGATGGGTGAGCATCATAGTGGGACAGGAGTAAGTTTAAAGGGAACAAAAGAGCAATCTAGGAAGCAAAGCTATGGATAGAGGTATTATCATAGAAGTGTACATATGTAAATATATTTTGGCTATAAAAATAGAGGTTTTGGCTAGACCAGAGGATGTACACTGACACAGATAGGAACTGGAAAATTGGAGAATCTAGGAGAGATGATCTCTTTAGGACAAGCGGTGAGAGTGATGATCCTGGGAGGGTGGATGGAAGGTGAAGTAGAAAAGGGGAACCAATTGTAGGGATCTACATAGAACCTCCTCCTTGGGGTATGGAAAACAGGGAGGTGAGTGAAGGGAGACATCGAAGAGTGTATGATATGGCAAAATAATAATAATATCAAGGGTTCATGAGGGATGGGGTAGTGGGGGGGAAAAGAGGAGCTGATACCAAGGACTTAAGTAGAAAGCACTTTTTTGAGAGTGTTGATGGCACCAAATATACAAATATGCTTGGTATACAATGGATGTATTCATGGATTGTGATAAGAATCGTATGAGCCCCCAATAGAATTATTTAACAAAATAGAGGTATTGGCCTAGGTACATATTGTTATATGGCAATACACTTAGGTAGTCAACAGACTTTGGGCCTCTGTTCATGTCTTCCCTCAATGCAAGAGCACTTTGTTCTAACCAACTGGCATTTTGTGATGCTCATCCTCCCAGCAAAATTTCTGAAGACAAAATGGGTACCTAAGCAAATAGCATATGGGGTCTTAAAGTCTTGATGTTAAACAAAGGCCATCTAGCAGAGAAGCAATGAACCTACATGAAAGAAGCACACCAGCCTTTGCAACCATGCAGTGTTACCAAGATCAGATAAAAGGCATCAGAAAGCCCAAAACAAATGAAAATATATTTGAGTAAGCAGGGTCAAAGTAGAGACCCAAGTCCTCCCTGTAGACAATGGGGCATCCCCTCACTAAAGGGTCACAAGGAAGAGATGAGTCCACCAGGGTATAGTAAAGCACTGATGAAACACACGCCATTCCTCTGGTTCCTTGAGACTTACCCCCCACTATCATGATCCCAGTCCTGCCTTTCACTGTGTGGTAAATTAAAGTATGTGCACAGGTACAGATAAAAAAGAAAAAAGTTCATGGCACTCAGAATCCAGGAATAGGAATGGGAGTAGCAATATCAGAAGGATAGGAGGAAGATGGGGAGTGGAGAGGAGGCTGGATTAACAGTCTGGAGGAGAAAACAATGGGACAGATATTTCTGGGGAACATGAGAGATGGGGAGGTGGGAGAAAGGAGTTGGTGTTGACCAACCAGGGGTGGAAAGGGAACCAATCACAATGAATGACACATAACCATACACACATCCCTCCATGAGGACAAACAACAGGAGCCATGTGGAGTGATTAGTATAAGATAGGAAAATAATAATAATTTATAATTTATTGATGGATCACAGGGTTGGGAGAGGGAAGAGCTGATACAAAGGGTTCAATAGAAAACAAATATCTAGAAAATAATAATGGCCGCATATAGTTTTTTTTACTTATTTATATATCTTTTCTCGCCTTTTTTTGTTGTTGTTGTCATCATTTGGGGTTTTTTTTGTTGCTTCTTCTTGTTATGTCCTGGGGAGTTTGGGTACATATTATTATCTGTGCAAGTCTATCTAGATAAGATAGGCTGAATGAATAGTCTGGAGGAGAAAACAATGGGACAGATGGTTATGGGGGAACGTGGGAGATGGGGAAGTGGGGGACAGGAGGTGGTGTTCACTAAACCAGGCATAAGGGAACAAAAAGTGATCCCAAACCAGTGACAAGGTGTGTGTGAGAGGCCTGATAGGTATCCATTCAGAGTAATGTAATAGAGAAAAACTACTGAAACTCACTTGAAGGCTGAACATGATAGTGGGACAAGAGGAAAGTAAAAGAAAATAGAGGAAAGAACAAAAGACAAAGCACATTTTTAGAGGTCTAAATATAGGCATGTACATAGGTAAACATATTTATATATGATGGTGGGGAAATAGATCTACATGAACATACTTATAAAGTTAATATTAAGGGAGCAGATGGACATGGGACTCATTTCAAGTACTCCCTCAATGCAAGAACACTTAATTCTATTAAATTGGTATTCCATGATGCTCACCTTCTTGATACAATCAATGGAAACAAATGTGTGTATAAGCAAATGTGGTGAAGAAAGCTGATGGTGCCTGACTATCAAAAGATATAGTATCTGGGGTCTTAAAGTTTGAAGATAAACAAGCTGCCATCTAGCTCAGAAGCAACAAAACCCACATGGAAGAAGCACACTAGCCTGTGTGACCACTAGGTGTCGAAGAGATCAGGAATGAGGTACCAAAGAACTAAAAGTTATTTCATTATAAATGAGGGGGGAGTACAGCTTGGGGACCCAAAGCCCATCTGTAGTTGAAGCAACATCCCTTACATAAAGGTCACAAGGAGGAGAGGAGCCAGTCAGAGTACGGTATAGCAACAATGAAATATGGAACTTCCCTCTAGTTCTTAAATGCTTCCTCCCCCATCACTATCATGATCCCAATTCTGCCTTACAAATCCAGCTAGACCAGGGGATGTACATGGGTAAAGATAGAAACTAAAACATGGGGATTCCAGGACAGATGATCCCTTCAGGACCAATAGTGAGAGTGGCAATACCAGGAGGTTGGAGTGAAGGTGGAGTAGAAAGGGGGAACTGATCACAAGGATCTACATATAACCTCCTCTCTGAGGTATGGACAACAGGGAAGTGAGAGAAGGGAGACATCAGACAGTGTATGATATGACAAAATGATAATAATTATAAATCAACAAGGGTTTATGAGCAAGGAGGTAGTGGGGAAGGAGGGGAAATATGAGGAGCTAATACCAAGGACTTAAGTAGAAAGCAAATGTTTTGAGAATGATGATGGCAACAAATATACAAATGTGCTTTGCATATAATGGATGTATGTGTTGATTGTGATAAGAGTTTAATGAGCCCCCAATAAGATGATTTTTTTTAAAAAAGAAGGAAATATGCTTGATACAATTGATGTATGAATTGTTACAAGAGTTATAAGAGCTCCCAATAAAATGATCTTTTAATGAAAAAATGCAATGATAATTTCTAAAGGTGTGATTATTAAATAGTGCATTGCTGACTTCTTATTTTTGTTGAAAAGAAAATTGCTATGGTTTTTGAACAAAAAAATCTAAAATTTAAAAATAAGTACAACATACTAGCTAATGAATCAGGGTGTTATCAGTAAGTAACTTATTCTTTAAGATGTTTTAGTAGCAGGAAACAATGCTCTCTTCTTAGCATGAAATTGTATCTGAAGAGTTTTTTTTTTTTCCGATGTGTGTTCTTTTTTTTGAGGAAGCTGATGGTGCGATGTTTAAGCGCTCAGCTGTTGAGCAGGAGTCGGGATTCATAGTCAGTGAAAGCTGTGGCAGTCTGCTCTGCTGAAGATGATAACCTTGGAAACCCTATGGGCAGGTGTTCTCTGTCCTGTAAAAGTTCTGTCCATCAAAATTGGCTCATGGCAATGAGTCTTTGTTGTTGTTCCTGTTTTTAATCTCAGCAATACCTTACATCTCTCTAAAGACATTGCTCTACAAAGTGCTCCAAACTCAACACTTCAAAGCGCATCTATTTTAAATACAAGATACAAACTGTACATTATTTTAGTGGTATTGTTGAACTTTAAAATTTACGGAAATTAATATAAGCATTTTCCTAAGACAACCGATAAAGTCCTGGGATGGGATGTGTGTGTACAAATGGTTAATAGCTTTGATTTCTAGCTAAAAATCATCTTGGAGGAAAACCCTAGTCATTTATTTGTGACAATCAACCACTGAACACCCTATTCTACTCTGAAAAGTGGTGGGGCAATGTGAGTTAGAGCAAACTCTATGGCAACTAGTTTTTGTTGTTGGTTTTTTTGTTGTTTGCTTTGAAATGAGCTAATATCTGTAAAAAAATGAAAAATCAATGTCCTCAGGAAGCATCAACAATATCCTTATTTTGTTTGTGTCTAGAGGGACACTAACATTCAGCTCCCCTTTCTACATTTACAAATGGAGAAAATGCTCATAGCCTGTAGGACCTCCCAAGGTCTCATAACACCTTTGTGATATGGGACAGAAGTCTGCATCCAGCCCGGTTACTTTTCCATAGTCTTATTTTTGGGATAGCTTGAAAGTGGGTTAGGGGTACTCTATGTTTCTCTTGTCTGAGTGAAAGCCATACAACTCATGAAGGTTTTCTTTGGGTGCAACGGCTGTTGCACCGTCTCCTTTGAACATTGCCAGGACTCATTTGGAGACTAATAAGCAAAGTAAGGATACCCCTGTGAGATGCAAACCCAGCAGAAGCTGCAATGAAACGAAGGTCAGTCTGTAGAGTAAGTCACTAAATGAATACTTACGTAGGACCATTGGCAGGGGAAGTTGGAGGAAAGAGTGGAGGGGAGCTAACAACAATGAGTACATGAAAGAAGAAAATGTTCTGAAACTGATTGTGGTGATGATTACATGATTATTTTTAATATGATATAATTGTAGAATTTTACTATATGTGAATCTATGCCAATAAAACAATGTTAGGATTGTCAATAGAGTGGGACATGCTTCTCCAGATCTGTATCCGTTTGTTCTTCTTTTGCTCACAATGTAAATAGCTTATTTTGTATGAAGAAGTAATTGTTCATCGAGATTCATTTGTCCTCTGTTATTTCATCATGGGAAAAATAAGAAATCCATTTTCTATCATAACAATCTAATTTTACTTTGTATTTTGAGGAGGTTGTGTCAGATGCATTCAAGTTTGTAGTTTTTTTTAAGTGTCTTGATATTTTCAGTGTCCTTCATTTTCTATTTTAGTATTTTCTGCCTTACTTTATACCTTGTTAACACTACTGATCTACTATAACATATTAATTTTCAAGAGCAAAGTGTCTGAGTTCTCCTTACTCTCAGCAAGCATGGTTCTAAGAGCTGCATATTGCAGGTTTTTGTTAAGCCTTTCTCCAATTCTGATGTCATGCTCTTCATATAGCCCAGCTTCTTTGATTATTTGCTGAACAAACAAACTGAAGAAATGCAGTGTGAAAAAAAAAGAACTACACAGAAAGGATACAACTCTGAGTCATAGTTTTCCTAATTTTAAACCACAAGTATTGCCTTGTTCTACTATAATGACTGCTTCTTAGGTTAGATACAGGTTCTGTGTGACGTCTATGAAAGATTACAGGCTCCTATTCTTCCCTATTATGGAGAAGACTGTTGCATGAGATCTCTTTAAGTGTCAAAGAGCAAATATGTCCTTTTGAGGACTAATGAGCTCCAGAACCAAGCTTAGGTATTTTCAGTTGCTTCATATACATGCGGAATCTGAACAATGCAGAAAGAATACTGCAGAAGAATTTATATATTTGACTTGTGGTGCTGGCAAAAAACCTCCACAAAGTTCCAAGCACCATTGACTACCAGAAAAACAAACAAATCTGTTTGGAAAGAAGCACAGTCAGAATCATCCCTAGAAGTTAGATGCCAAGACTTCATAAATATTTTGGACCAATTACCTATCCAGTGAGACCGGTTGTCATTAGGCTTGGTAAAATGTTGTTGTTAGGTACCGTTGAGATGATTCAACAGATAGCAATCCTGTGAACAACAAAAAGAAACACCGAAGAGTCCTGGGCCAGCACCACAATCATTCCTTTGTCTGACTCTCTTGTTGCAACCACTGTGTCAATTTGTCTCCTTGAAGGCCTTTCTGCTGCCCCTCCACTTTACCAAGTATTGCATTCTTCTCCACAGACTGGTCTCTCCTGATAATATATGCAAAATATTTTAAATGAAGTATTGCCAGCCTTGTCTCTAAGGAGTAGTTTGATCTTACTTCTTCCAATATGGATTGGTTTGTCCTCTGAGCAGTTCATGGTACTTTTAGTATTCTTCTCTGGCACCACAATTCTATGGTCTTCCTTATTCAACCCTCAATTTTCAAATGCAGATGAGGCCATTGAAAATATCATGCTTGGAACAGGCAAACCTTTGTCCTCAAAATAGTATCCTTGCTTTTCAACACTGAAGAAGTGTCGTGATGTGAATTTATCTAATGCAATGTGTCATTTGACACTTAAATGTTGCTTCCATGATCATTGATTGTGGATTCAAGCAATACAAAATCCTTGAAAACTTCAGCCCTTCCTCAATTTATTATAATGTAACCTCTCAACCAGTTGTGAGGAGGTTGGTCTTCCTTACGTTGAGCTGTAATCCAAACTAAAGGCTACAATCCTTGATCTTCTCCAGCAGGTGCTTCTAGTCTTCCTCCCTTTCAACAAGCAAGGTTGTGTGACCTACATGCCACAGGTGTTAATACTACCTCCTCCAATCCTGATGCCATACTTATCTTCTTACATGCCCTCTTCTCTGATGACTTTCTAAGCATACTGAATGAATAGATCTTGTCAGAGAATACAACCTTGATGCACATCCTTCCTAATTGTGTATTATTCAGTATTTCCATGTCTGATTGCACTGTTGCCTTTTGATCTATGTACAAATACCTCTTGAACCCTATGAAGCATTTTGGAATTCCTATTCTTCTCCAGACTATTCTTAATTTATTATTGTCCACATAGTCGATTACCTTTTTAAAGTCAATGAAACACAAGTAAGAATCTCTCTGGTATTCTTTGCTTCCAGGCAGGATCCATCTGACTTCAGCATTGATATTCCTTGTTCCATATTCTCTTCTGAATTTGGCCTGACTCTCTGGATATTCCCTGTCAATGTGTTGCTGCAATCATTGCACGGGGGTCTTCAGTAATATTTTACTTGAGTGTGATATTATTGTTATTGTTCTATAGTTGGAGCAATCTGTTGGGTCACCTTTCTTTGGAATGGGCACGGATATAAATCTCTTCAAGTCAGTTGGCCAACGAGCTGTCTTCCAAATTCTTAGATTAAAAGAGTGAGGACTTCCAGTGCTTACTCAGTCTTCTGAAACATTTCAACTGGGTGGTATTCCATCAATTGCTCGAGCCGTGTTTTTGGTTAATACATTCAGTACTGCTTGAGCCTATTCTTTCACCATTGTTGCCACCTCCTGAAATGGTGGACTGTCATCTAGTTCTTTCTCATACAATGACTGTATTCCTTTCATGGTATTTTTTATGTTTCCTGCATCATTCAAAATTGTGCTCATAGAATGAAAATTTAAACTCAAGGCTTGATTTTTTCTTCAGTTCTCTGAATGTACGATATGCTGAGTGTATTACTCCCTTTTGGTTTTCTCAGTCTCAGTCTTTGTGAACGGCATTGTAATATTGGTCTTCTCAGTCTGCCCTTGGACATTTTCTATCCAGCTCTTTGAGTTCACCCTTTCTTTATTTGTTTTATTTACTTCACAAAAGAGAAAGTCGCAGAGTGTCTTCTGAAATCCATTTTGAACTTTTCTTTCTGTCCTGTCTTTTGAATGACTTTTTGCTTTCTTCATGGATGATGTTCCTGATGTCTCCTCGCAGTTTATCAATCCTTTGGTCATTAGTGTGTAATGCCTCATATTGGTCCTTGAGAGGTATTTTTGACATTTAGGTGGGATAGACTCAAGATCATGTTTTGGCTCCTATGAACTTGCTTTATTTTTCTTCATCTTTATCCTGAACTTGCATATGAGCAATTGATCTGTTTCACTGGCAGCCCCTGCCAGGTTTTAGTTGCTGATTTTGAGCAGCTTCCCCTCTTCTTTCAGATGTCGTCAATTTGGTTTCTGTGCACACCATCTGGAGAAAGTCATGTGTGTAGTCACTTTTTGTGTTGTTGAAAAAAGGTATTTGCTAAGAACATGCTATTGGTTTTGCAAAATTTTTATCATGCAATTTCAATCTTTGTTTCTACCACCAAGTGCATATTTTCCAACTATGGTTCCTGTGTTTCAAACTCTTGAATTCTGGTCACCAATAATTACCAATGCATCTTGATGGATTTCAGACTGAGTTCATTGGTAGAATTCTTCAATTTCTTCATCACTAGCTTTTAGTGTTGGTGCATGCATTTATAATATTTGTGCTGATTGGATCTCTTTAAAGGAAGACAGGGGTGGAGTCATGCCCATCGATCAGATCACAGCCTGATGGTTTCTCCTTGATGCAGTTACTTGTTCAGAAGGAAGGTCCTGGGAACTTCTTTCTTCACTTCTAAGCCAGCAAACAACCCTGAGACCTGCAAAATACTATGATGCATCCACCACAGTTGAATCCACTCAGCACTGCAGCCACCATCCTGTGATCCTCCTGTATTCTGCATCCTTGCATGTGGCCACATGAGCTTGAAGAGGGATCCATGGACTAATATTGGACTTATGGACTTGATCTGGAATGGGTTGGAATGGTTGTTGATATGTAATTATAGCTTGATATAAAAGTCTCTCTTACACATATATGGGTGTCACTTGGGTTGTTTCTCTAGTCAACCTGACCTAACACAGGAAGTTAACAAACAAGCATATGATAAAGAAGAAAATGTTCTGAAAATGATTGAACACTTCTTAATGTGATTGAACTATATTAAATTGTATGATATGTGAACCACATGCCAATAAAAAGAAAGAACCACAGAACAAAATCATATATTAGCATGTATGTTAATATTCAAATTAAAAGAGTATTGAGTCAAATTACTTAATTTGTAAAAAGAATTGTGATCCAGAGGGCTTTGCATGGAGAAACATAGGTAGCTTCTTCATTTTAAAATCAGTAATACCTTTCTTCATATTATCAGGTTAAAGAAAACCAGATGGCCATCTCATTAGATTGTTTTTCAGTTTGACAATGTGCAAAATTTATTCATAATAAAAATCTCATTAAACCAGAAACACAAAAGAACTTTATTAAACTGTTAAGGTATCTACAGAAATCCTAGATTCTACATCCTATGTAGTAAAACATTAAATATGTTCCCTCTAAGATCGTAAATTAATCACAGATCCTGTTCTCATCACTCCCAATCTACTAATGATGCATTGCAATAAGTTTGGGAAGAAAATACACATATTTAGATTGGAAATGAAGATGAACATGTATCTGTTGATGATAAAATTTTCTATGAAGACAAGACGAAACTATCTACAAAAGAAAAGCTACTCTAGTTAAATGTGTTTAGTAATTTCATAGGATACAAAGTCAATATAAAAAATATCAACATCACCTGTATATGCCAGTAATAGTCTCTTGAGAAGGATCTCATGTTTGGTATTCGTGTTTGGTATCTCATGTCAGGTCTGCAAAAATGGAGTCAATGCTTGTGAGGAGAACACAGGAGCAGGCCATGACTTTGTCCTGTTATATAGAGAGTTACTGTGTCAGAGCTGACTAATAGCACGTAGCTGCAACAACATGCTAGCAATGAATAATCAAGAACTGCTTTTTAGAACAAATTATAATAACACCAAAAGCTTCTGGAATAATTGGGTGCAAATCTAACATACAAGTGTTAGATCTGTATCCTAAAGCTACCAAAGTCATAAAGAGCCAGTAAAGGGCACCTCAGCAAAAGTCTCAATCTATAGAAAAATGCTTCGTTTTGCCACAGTTTCCAGGATTGCATGCTTGTACCTTGGAGTCACGTTTGAGCTAAGATTTTAATGAACCCCCCTAGGCAATTATTGTGGTACCTAAGAGATTTAGTGGTTGCTGCTTGTGCTGCTCACCTTAAGGTCAACAGGTGGAAAGCACCAGCCCCTCAGGGGAAGAAAGACAAGGCTTTCTATCCCCATGAAGAGTTACCAGCTCAGAAACCTGCAAAAGGAGTTACACTCTGTCTTATGGGGTTAACAAGTCAGAACCGACTTGTTGGACTTTTTTGGACAAGGAATGCTTGGTTGACTGTAGAGGGTTATTTTAAGGTGGGAGGGAGGGATTGAAATAATTATTTACCTTTTGGGCTCCTTGCCTGTCCTCTGAAATCTATAATTGACATTGAAAGCATATCAGATCCTATGTCTTCATCCCAGCTCCTGATGACTAAGGTATTAACATTATTTGTGAGAAGAATGCTCCTTCCAATTATGTTAAAATGCCACCCTCAGATGATATTTCCCTAAGTCTTATAAGATGATGAGCTTTGGCTGTGAGATGATAACATCGATACTTATCTATCTTTTACATAAATAATTTTGTGGCTTCACCCAGAATAATCAGACTACTAATAGCATTTTGGGTCAATAGCTTTAAAAAAAACCTGGGATATTGATCCTCTGTCTATTATTTTCTTTCCATTTTTACAATAGTGGTCTGAAACCAAATGAAAAGGGAGATTTGAAGCCAGCTCTGACATGCTGCAAATGCTTGACTTTACACAATGCAAACACAGACACTGCTTGATGTTTTAAATGATTTAGAATGTTGGGCACTCTCTATGGACTGCTCTAAATGTCAGACTGTGTTGAGGTTGTACTATGTCTCCAGGCTGGAGTCAGGTCTGCTGTACTGGGAAACATTGTCCTTCTTTCTCCATGCCAGGAGGGGGCTGACTAAAGGGCAAAGAGGGCACCACAACTTGTATTAGCTAACCTTCAAAGGGGAATGGATAAATGCAACACAAACTGAATGTTTGTAAAATCTGGATACCTTTCCCAGTCCTCCAAGACCCTACTCTTCCCCCAATGACACCTGAATTATAGCAGAAGGAGCAGCAGACAGGATCAGAAGACCGTGAGTGGCAGCAACAGTAATAGCTAGTTCTGTGATCTTTAGCAAGTAGGGGGTATTAAAAATTTAATTATTTTGCTGCCTGTCTTAATTTCATAGACCTACAATGAAAGAAACAGCAGAGGAAGGTAGGGAAGAGGGAGAAAGGAAAGGAAACAGAGCAGGCTACTGGGAAGGTTGAAAAGTTGTTAAGGTTGTTGAATACAAAAATGATTATCTGATTTATAAACCCCACCTAATTCACTATAATTTTTTTTTTAATAAACAAAAGTGGGAAGTGTAAAGAACAGGAATTTTTAAATCACATTTCAGGAAGATAAAATGTTGAAATCAGGGTCTCAACCATGTAGAATCTTTCTTGTTGCTAGCACTTACTAGGTTCCTTGCTCTTTTTGGTGATCCTCATGTGGCAGCTGTTTCCCCCCACATGTATGTGTCTCTCTGTATGTCTGCCTTAACTGCTCATGCAACTCAGAAGTGATTAGGTTAAGAACCCACCCTGACCCAGTATTATCTAACTAATATATAAAAGAAATTCCAAACAAAATTATGATCACAGGTATAAACGAGATGCTGTCAAATTGACCCTTGAATCATATGACTGTACGCTGAGCATTTTTAACTGCTGGCTTTCCTCAAAGAAGATGGCTAGGCACTAGTTCTGAGGTGTCTCCAAACTTACAGTTATCAGCCAGACACTTTAACTATTTGGACCACCCAGCAGCACCCAGAGATATAGGAGTTAGAACTCCAACACTTGCTTAGGGAGATATAATCTCATCCATAACATTTCCAAATGAAAAGTCTATAGTTAAATTATTCTATTGGTTCCTTTCAGTTTAAAGTATGACAATTAAAAATTGACTCTTAGTATTCTTTGTTGAGGTGTTCATCTGGAGATAAAAAGTGATCATTTAAAAGAGTGTCCCCATAAGGGATACCTGATAGTACAATGGTTAAAGACTAGATTAATATCCAAAAGTGGTTCTAACCTATGCACTTCTGTAAGGGAAAGATGAACCAGTTTGCTCCCATGAAGATTTACAACTTCAGAAATCCTAGCAAGAAATCATTTTTTTACTCTATGGAGTCATTGACTATGAGCTGAAATCTGCTTGATGACAGTAAATTTGTTTTTAACCCCTCATAATTATAACTGTCTATTTAGATCTCTTCTGTTTTAATTTTATATACATCACAATTGCGCTTTGAATTCTGGCACAGTTACAGTCAACAGACTGAATTTCACAGTTACAAATCTATTTTGAATGCCATTCTCCAACTCTTCACAATGTAGAGATAGTAAACAATGTAGTTTAAGAGGATAGCAAAAAGTAGCAAATGATATAGAGAATGTTCCACTAAAGTAGGACAAACACCTTGTAATTACTCCAGAGAAAATGTGTAGCTTGAGGATTGGCTTATATAATCTGTCCTTAATGTGGGCAGGTGCTTCTCTCACTATTTACCTTTTTAAAAAAGTCTATCTGTCAAGGTAGCTATTATGTCCACCTATTTCAAAGGAGGAAACTGAGTAAATTGAAGAGGTATAAAACTTTAGGTTTAAATGCAATCTAACAGGTAATCTTGCTCAATTTCCTCATTATTCAGAGAAAGAAAAACAAGTAAGCACTGTGTCCAATACCAAATGATGGACATTTTGCCTGTTGTTCCTAAAGCCAGTGTTCTTTCTGATCAAAGTTTCTTTTGCTCCTGAGATAGTCAATTAAGCACCACAAAGATAACAGATGCTTCTGGAGCAATCCTTCTACTTGGTATATCCCTTAAGAATAAGGAACAAAGCATGACTAGATGCAGTCACACCATGTTCATTGAAGCAGTATTTATAGTAGCAAGTAGATGGGAAAAAAACCAAAATGCCAAATCAGTGGAAAAATAGATAAATGCATTCTGGTACATACATGCAATGTATGTACTACCCATCAGTGAAGAATAAGGCTGAAACTGTGAAACACTTCATGACATGGATGGATTTAAAAGACATTATACAGAGTGAAGTTAGTCCATCACAAACGGACAAATATTGTATGAGACCATGATTTAAAAATTAAGATAAGTTATCACACTAAAAGAAACAGAATTTGATGATAGTAGGGCCCTGGTAGCATAGTGGTTGTACATTGGGCTACTAATTACAAGGTAAACAGTTCAAAACCAGCCACGCCACAGAAGCAAGGCAAGGGTTTCTAGTCCCTTAAAGAGTAACAATCCCAGAAACCCACAGTGGCAGTCCTATTCTGAGCAAAGAGGTTGCAAGGAGTTGAAATCAACTCCATGGCAATGAGGTGTTGCTTGTTGAGGGAGGGGTGGAAGGAAAGGAAAGTTAGGTAAATAGTAGGGCAGAGAGAGGGCAGCTTGATGAAGGGGGTCATGACGATAGCCAACAAAACAGAGATAATAAAGCAGGATTTAGGGCAAGCAAGAAGGGAAGTGATGAATTGTTAAAGTTGTAGAATAGAAAAATGATAATCTGATTTATAAACTCTCTCCAATACACAATAGAAGGTTTTAAAAAATATATTTAAGCTTTGTCATTGAGACGATACTTCATGAGCTTTTTGATGGCAAAGTTTGTATTTTCTGGTTGGAAACTCTCAACTGTTGGAATTTCTTAAGAGCATTTTAAATTGCCACATATTTATTCTGAATGAACCTTTATTTATAAGTGCTGAGGTCATTAAAGAGCCAAAGTGTTGTGCTCTAGGAAAATGTTAGCTTGAAATGAATTTGAACATGTTACTTAATTATGGATTTCACTAAAAATTTGTGCTACACATTTGAAAACCACACTTATACCTATGATAGATATGTGAGAGGAATGAATCCATTTATTCTATTTCCATAGACTCTATTGAGGGTTTGTCATACACTGTGCGTTGTGAATGGTCATCCATTGAAGATATTATCATGCTGTTCTTCCTGTGTTTCAAATCAGGAGTTGCCCCTAGATATTTTGTGAAAATTTCAAAGCCATCCTACAGTCTGAGTGACTTCTGTAATAAAATGATACCTACCTGAAGGTAATACACATCTCCAGCCGAATCTTAATTCTTCCTACACTTTCAGGGGTTTTCTAGAAAAGGAATATCTGAACCACACCCATTGGCAATCTTCAGCTTGTGCCAGTTTACTCCGAGAACCGCTCTCCCCCCTCCACAGGTTTAGGTAGGTTCAGGTTTCCAAGCCTGAGCATGAATTAAGATGTCTTAGAAGAAGATGGACTGACAGAGTGACTGTAACTATGGACTCAAGCACAGGAATGATGTTAAGGATGGAGCAGAACTAGCAGTGTTTTATTCTGTAGTAGAGTCAGTACATGTCAAAACCAACTGGAGAGTCCCTAACAACAGCAACCACAAAAAATTACGACAGGGAAAAGGCCTGGTGGGTTAAATATGAAAAAAATCAGTCTATAAAATACCCAAGGAACCACAATGGAGCACTGTCCAACTTTCTCTCTTTGGACACATCCCCAGGAAGAATCTATAGCTGGCAGAGGAAGTTATGTTAATGGCCACCAAGGACATGAGAGAGACTGAGAGAAATGAGTTGATACATTATCTTCAATGATGCACTTTCGACCCAGGAAACATTTAACTCTGTTGTGCATAAGGTCATCAGGAATCAGACTTGATTCCCAAATAGCTATTCATATTTAGACCAATAGTTATTAGATATGATACATGATCATCTATCTATGTAAATATTTCCAATTGATAATCAGATTTTTCCAGCTTTGCAAGTTTCTGTACAAGCTGAATTCTGCCTAAAGCCTTAAGAACATTTTAAAGCAGCAATGTTTATATTTCTTAGGGTAGCCTTATTGTAGGTTTCAAATATGATTGCACATATTAGTGCTATTAAAAGTAAATGTGGAAGGATGGGAATGATGGTAGGTATCCATTCTTAATACTTCACATACTGAAACAAGTAAAATTCTTAGGGAAATGAATTGAGGGAGGATTGTGGCATTATTAATCTTTGTAGCTAGTAAAAATGTCAAAATGTGTCTCTATCCTGCCAAAAGTCAGTGTTGTTTACACATTTCAAATGGATAGGACACCAAGTGATTTATGGAACTTCTACTAAGTTCCTCTGCCAATAACAAAGTACTGTTTCAGTTGCTAGGAGACTCGTGTATTTGCTTGGCTGTGTATTCCCCTTGTGTCTTCACCTCTGACAAGCCTCATACATTCAGTAGCAGTATACCACTGCTAAGATAAACAAGTCTCTTGGTCACTTCAGTACCTTGTGTTTACTGGATTGGGATTCTCAATAAACTTTAGAGTGGTATCTGATTTGAGAGAAAAAATGACACTATTAAGAGAACACATCTTAGCTAATTATGGGAAGTGCGTTTTTCAGCACATTGTAATGCAATTTTGTGGTAAAATTAGGTGTATTGGCTGATATGTGGGTTGGCTTATACTATATATGGTATATTCTACCTTTGGGTAAGCAAAAGCCTCAAAGTGTGTAGCCTTTTTCTCAGACATCTGTGGACACAAAATAAACAGCCTACTGTATGGGTTAAAGATTCTAGGTCAAATACTATTCTTTCACATTTATAGATAAGCATATATTCATTTGCACTTAAATATTTTGAGTAGGTGTACATGAGTGTCAACAATTTGTGTAGCTTGAGGCCTGTGTTCCTAGAGCACGGGGGATCATAAGTTATGGTGAGTGATGGGGATTCACTCCATTCATTAAACCAAACTTTTCACCACATGCTCTGGAGAACTCGATGACGGTTGTAGCAGAGTTGGCTCAGACTCATAGCAAATCCATGCAGGACTTAATTAAACATTACCTAGTGCTGCATCATTTAAGTGATCATTGGTATGCTCAAGTTCTTTGTTATGACCACACTACCTTGAGTGTTTTACAATCTGGAACTTGTACAACATGCATATTTATTTATTATTTTGACAATCTATGGTGCATTTAATATTCTATGCCAGCACAATAAATGTATCAATACTTCAGTTTGTCTTACTCAATATCCAACTTTTGCAGACATAGGAGGCAATTGAAAATACCATGGTTTGAGTCAGACCCATCTTATTCCTCAAATAATACCCTTGCTTTTCAACACTGTAAAGAGGTCTTGTGCAGCAGATTTACCCCATTTTCTATGTGTGACAGGTAATAAACCTCTGGTGAAGGTGAATTCCCTCTAATCATAATTCAACTAATGGGATAACCTGTTTTCTTTTTTACAATTCTTTGAGTTTACTATGGGGGTTTTAGGAATGTCAGTGAGACTCACATTTTTCAGAGATTTTAAAGGCATTGCGAATATTTATTAATTTTATCTATTTTCACAGTACAATTTTAAACATCTGTTTCACTCAGAAATATTAAATATTCATTTTTGACTCCTGGAATCTCTAACTTGTTAATGTGGAGCCTTGATGTCTAGTACATGTGCATATGTATGCATGCTAAAGTTTGACAAGAGAGCTTTTCCTACCATGGCTAAATCTATGTAAAATTTCTATCTTAGAACCAGAGTAGAAGGACTATAGTTCTTTTCTGTAAATTTGAACCTGTTACATGTAAGATAAGATTATACAAAAAAATACCTACTCATGGCACACATGAGCCTTAGTAAATTAAGTTCTGAGAGATGTCTTGGCATATCAC
Organism: Nesogale talazaci; assembly: GCA_004026705.1. Taxonomy (NCBI): domain Eukaryota; kingdom Metazoa; phylum Chordata; class Mammalia; order Afrosoricida; family Tenrecidae; genus Nesogale; species Nesogale talazaci. The sequence continues at coordinate 448,994 of PVJH01000039.1, read as the reverse complement.
CTCTCTCTAAGCCCTGTTACTAAATAATCATCAATAAGTTGCTATATACTAGATTGTATCATGGTGCAACAGCCATGAGGATTATTATCATTCTCATGAATTTTGTGTCATGATGAAATACTGAATTATCTAGGACTTTTAAGTTTTAGGGACTTTTTGTTTGTCTTTATGAGTTTCAACTTTCTCACAATATTTCATAGCTTTTATAGTTCTTTTAGGCTTTAGGATAATGATTGATGGAAGGATATCTTGAGATTTCAAGTCAATATGTTACATTTGTTGACATTTGTGATTATTTCTCTGTGTGAATCATAGTTCCCTCAGTGTTGTGCAAACAGAAGTATGCAGAATGTATTGGATGTACATGCTAACAGAAGGCAGTGAGTGTCAATCACATGGTGTCAAATTGCTATGCTAATCAAGATTGTTTCTCTGTTCTCACACATTCATTCTCTCCTCCTACTGACTCACTTTATAAGTAAATGTAGCGTAATCTAAACTTGTAACTTGCATAAATAGCCCTTGTTCTATTTTCATACAATGAAGGTCCAACTAGATTTCATTTGAATTAAGGAATTCTGCTACTGGAAATCTGGATTTAAGTAGTCAGTGGTTTGCACTCTGGTTTTAGACTGCATGACTTTGTACACTGATTTCATTCACACCTTGAAAATTCCAAATATCAACATTTTAATTTAATTGTCTTAATTAAAAGTGGGGGATCAGGTTAAAATTCAAAAGGAAGCTTCAACAGCTTAGAAGAAAACTAAGCTGTATCTGTGATTATGTGTCAGGTATATTCTGAAAATATAGGTGAAGAGGAAAATTAATAGATATTGCTATTCTGACCTTCAATTAAAGCTTGGGGCATTTGGGTGATTGAAACAGTTAACACAGTTGGCTGATAGCCAAACATTTCCAATTGGATACTACCAGCAGTGCCTCAGAAGGAAGGTGTGATTATCTGCTTCAAATGGCTCATGGATATCCTTGTAGAACATAGTTCTCTTAGCACACAGGAAGGCACCATAAGTTGGAATCAACTCGATACTCACTGGTCACTGAAGCACAATGAACTTCCATCCATTATGGGGACAAATGGAGCTGTGAAAATAATACCTTTTTTTGCCCACAATCATTAGAGGCAGTGATGCACCCCCCCCCAAAAAAAGAAAAGAAAATATTACCTTCTTGATTCATGTTTTTATCCAGCTGATTTGCTTCCCTGTGACATTTCTTAGGGGAGAAATGCCAAACAAAGTCAATTTCTTTCTCTGAGTATACTGGGGGAGTAGTGGGGTAAAATATTCAGTGGAAATTAGCTTTTCTCTACAGCTCACAAGCACATGGTTACAAAGAACATATTTGGATTTTGTCTATTTTTTCAGCCTATTTATGATACATTCTCTTGTACTCCCTGTGCATGTTCCCAGAAGGGTCACACCCTCTTATGACTAAAATGACTAAGTCAAAATAGATGAACAGAATAGATGCAAACTACCCAAGGACCATAAACAGGACACAGTGTTAGCCCTTTTTTCTTACCTTCTGGTTCCATCTGAGTCACCAGCAAATCCACTGGCCTTGTGATCCTTGACAATCCACAGAAATATGCTCTTGTTTAGAAAAAAATCTATGGAAATGTTCAGTGACACCTATGCTCCTTGAAATGACTCAGAGAGTCACAGGGTACAGTATCTATAGTTGAGGGCGCACATCTGAATTACTGGAGGTCATTAATGTGTTCTCACACCTAAATACTTATGCCCAAGATTATCAATATAATTCACTGTAAAATCATTTACTCTAAGCTGATTACTATAATGCTATTATGGACACATTCAGAGTCCATTTTCTAACCTGGAGTAAAGAGTTCAGTGATGATAAGTTAAATAAATATATATAAGAATATATATTTCTTATTGTTGAGGCTGAACATAGCAAGGCAACTGCTCTTACCTGCACAATGCAGTGACATTTATTGCATTCTTTGGGTTGTTCAATTATTCTCATTTTCCTTTGTAAAATTATTCATCCTCACATAACATATGCCCATTGCTAGTTAATTTTCTTATCTAGTATCAATCATTTCAATATTATAGTACATATGAAAAAAATGGATACAACCAGATGTGTTTGACTGGGTTCTTTAGAGAACAAAAAACACCAACTCTTGTAGTGTATGTTTGTAGAACGAGGTTTATTTCAAGCAATGGCTTACACAGTTGTAGAAATGCTTAAGTCCAGTCTAATTAAAGTCCATGGTTAAGCCTGAAGAAGACGCTGAACTTTTGCATGTTGGTTTTCTTATATTCAACATGGTAATTTCCCAAAGCATAAAGATTGGTAGGGAAAGAATTCAAGATGGGCCAAATAAATTCAAAGTCAGCAGTCTAGTAATGCTTCCTGGGTTTGGCAGGTCATATAACAATGTCCCAGATGCAGGATCTCAGTGCAGCAGGAGTTGTGATCTGGCTTCTGCACACTGTCTATACTAAGAGTAGGCCTCACTCCAAGTGAAGTCTACCTCAATTGTAAGAAAGTTGTGATCAGATTAACTCCTGACTGCTTCACAGAAGAGCCCATTATGGAGTGGCTCACATCATGTTAGATCATTTAGTGGGAGAATCTTGGCCCCACTACATGGACATAAAAACTTAACTTTCACACCAGATCCTGGTGGTAGACAGTTCAGAGGTTTGTGGAGTGAGCACATGCTTTCCGTGTTCATGAACCCTCGCTACCAATGGTATGTTGGAGAAGACGCTGAACTTTTGCATGTTGGTTTTTTTATATTCAACATGGTAATTTCCAAAAGCATAAAGATTGGTAGGGAAAGAGGCACTGGAGAAACAGACTCTAGGTGGAAAAATTGCCACAGAGGTGCCTACAGCCATCATGTTCATCTTTCTGCAAGAACCTAACTTTGCTGCAATTTTTCTCATATTCTAGAAACAGGATCTTGACACTATTATCCTCACTCCCAAAGCTAGCTTCTGTGGTTGCCCCCCATCTCAGTAGTATAAATAATCTGAAAAACCTTTGTACTCTCAGAAGTTAAATTCACACTCTTATTCATTGAATCCTGGTGCAGGAACATCTGAGAGGTGGGCCTGATCAAGGTCACTTGTCTACACCATCATTGCAAGAGAGGTGAAAGTGGCCAGTTTTCCTGAATTTATTTGGCCTCTGGAAGGCAAAATTGATAAAATGGAAACTTATGAGAGGACAGAATTCTACAAGTTGACTTACTAACTTGGGTGAACATTAGGTGAAGTCATGATATAAAAATCTTTTACAGTGCTTGGCAGCGCTTGCAAGCATTTAAAATTACACTATCCTTCCCCCTCCCATTGCTTTTAAGAATTTTAAATATCCCACTGTGCAAAGACTTGAAATTCTTTCACAGATCCTTCTGGTGTGTCATGAGTAATAGTGTGACTGACTCTTGTCTTAAATTTGGAGCAAAGAAATGGGGCAGCCTGAATCTCACTAAGTTCTTTTAAAAAAATTTTTTTTCACTAAGCTCTTTTTGTGAATTTTATTTTTAATCAGAGTCTTATCCCACCAGTCGTCTGTCAGGTTGTCATATTTTAGTGGTTTATGTGTTGTTATGATACTGAAATACATTTTGCTAGTCTTTTCCATACCAGCAGGCTTACTCAGAATGGACAAGTTTCAGAGGAACTTCCAGAATAAGACCTGGAATAAAGGCCTGAAAATCTCTTACCAAACTGCATCGATTAAAGTGGATAGCCAGCAAGGGTGCGAGGGATAGTCAGGGAGATGAACTGATAAAACAGCTGCAATTATAAACTCCAACATGCCTGAGGAGGATGATTCTGTTTCCGTATGTTGGATATACGATCCCTATGGTAATTACATAATGCCATGTCAACTTGAAGATCTATAAAAGTGTAAGGGTGAAATTTAGCATGTCAATCAGGTCACAGCCTGATAGTAACTCTTTGGCGAATCTGAAGAGTGAATTCTCTTTCGCTTGAGGAACAGCTGGTGGTCTTGAACTGTGACCTTGTGAATGGCAGACCAGTGTGTAACCACTATCACACCTGGGCTCCCATAATATTAATACCAACCTAAAATACGTCTCTGCTTACAGTATAGGTATATCTTTTATTGTCGTTAGGGGCCATTGAGTTACTTTTGACTCATAGTGACTATGTACAAAAGAAACATTACCCTGTCCTATTACAGCCTCATAATTGTTATATTTGAGTCCAATTTTGTAGTCATTGCTTCAATTCATTGCACTGAGGGTATTATATTCTTTGGACACTTTATGTTACCAAAATGATATTCCTATGTAACAACAATTTTTGAAAGTGATGTGCCACTAAAAAGATGAATAAAAATAGAAATCCCATACAACCCAGCAGCTTCTCTCTTAGGTGTATGTCCCCAAAAAGCAAGAGAAACAACACAGATGTAAGCTTTCCCATGTTCATGGCAGCAGAGTTCACAATAGTAAGAAGCTGGAAACATACCAAACACCATCAGTAGAAGAGTGAGTAAAGAAACTTCTGCATATACACAATGGAATACTGTGCGTCCTTTAAAAGACAAATAAAACCATGAAGCACCTTAAGACATGGATGAACATATATACCATTATAATAAAGTTAGTCAATCACAAAAGGAAGAATATTAGGGTAACTATATAGGGTAACCCAATAGAATGCTCAAGTTCTAGAACAATTTGACATGCAAGTAAAATTTTGTTGAAGATCATCTAACAATAGTTGTAGCAATGCATTGACAGGAAGTTGCTAGAGGTTCTGTCCAGATTCAGAGAATAGTGAAATAAGAGATACCACTGTTGATGGCAGATGGATCTTGACTGAAAGTTGAGATTGCTAGAAAGATTTTTGGTGTGTTTTATAGACTATGCTAAGTCGTTTGACTGTGGAGACCATAACCAAACATAGATAGCCTTGAGAAAAATTGAAGTCCCAGAGCACTACATTTTGTTCAAGTGGAACTTGAACATGGGTCAAGAGGCTGTTGTGTGAACAGAACAAGGGACTGCTGCCATGTGAAGTGTGATGTTTGTTTGGTATATAATTTTATTGCTTTTTGATATACAGTTATTTCTCACACATACTCATATATATATGAGTATCACTGTATTTGTTACTTTAGTCAACCCAGACTAACACATTGGATAAACATTTTCTTAGGCTTATGGCATGGGAGGCCAGGAGGAAATAGGGATATAATAATAGTGAATATAAGAATGAATAAAATGTTCTACAATTGATTGTGGTGGTTATTGCACAACTCTTTTTAATATGTCGAAACCATTTAATTGTATGAAATGTGGCATTTATGTTAATAAAAACATTATTATAAAGTATAAAACCCTTTGGTTAGAGAAAGAGAGAGATCCTTTTTGAAGGATTTGTTCTTCTGGTAACATCTTCAAAGTATGTAAGAAAAATCATACTTCTAAGAAGCATTCTGACTTTACTTATTTCAAGACAGATTTGTCTTTGCCAACACCATAGTTTCCATTTACAATTCTTTATAGTCCTTACTTATTATTTAGGCTTTCTATAGGCATACATAAAAACATGTTCTTTTGTGCTGTATATATGAGTATGGCCATGGAAAGAGTAAAGCACATAGGCGAACAGCTATGGAAACTTCTTAGACATATATGATCAACTGATGAAATTAGTTAACTGAATTGAAGGGCGTGTAACAGTAGTCATGTGATATAACATTCACTTATTATAACATAGTTCATAAAGTTAATGTATGCCCTCTGTTGGTGAGTATGGTTAGTTGGATGATTTCCTGACAACTTGACATATAAAAGTGTAAAGGTGGAGTCTAGTCTGTCAATCAGGTCACAACCTGATAATGACTCCTTGTGGGTGGGACCTTCTTATAAGGAGTACACTGAAAACTTCTCTCTCTCTCTCTCTCTCTCTCTCTCTTCTCCCCAACTCCACACACCTTCCTGTTGATGAGCCACAAAGTCTTGCAGGGCCCCTGTGATGTGGCTATCACCATTAGACCCATACACATCTGCACTCACCGGCCTGTGTTATTTCTGTATTCTATGTAATTGCAGGTGACTGTGTGAGTTTGATGAGTGATTTACCGACTAATATCAGATTTATGGACTTGATCTGGATTGGGCTGGGATGTTTGCTTGATAAACAATTGCTTCTTGAGATAAAACAATTTTATCTTGAGATAAAGCTTCTTGATATATATCTATATCATCTATATCTATATCTATACCATCATCACTGGATCTCTTTCTCTAGTCAATCTGGCCTAACACAGTGAGGAAATCACGAGGTGTCAAACACTTGTGAGCAGCCATCTAAAAATGGAGTTCTGGTAGAGCTCAGATAAATATTGGACTGCAAACAATAAGTAGAGTGACTCAAATTTACCAGCTTCTCCATGGGAGAAAAATAAGGTCTGCATAAAATCTCTATCATCTTTCCTGCATTCCCAGTCTGTCCTGACTAGTAATTCCATCTCAGAATCATTATCAAGGACTGCCTGTGATCCATGGACTAGTTGTGGGTTGGCACATTATCTTCCTTATCATGAGCAGCACTCAAAACTCTGTGTCTCCCATCAGGGGCATATGTCAAGAAGATAAGAACTCCACCAGACCTTTTTAGGCCATGTCAAAGATGGAAATTCAGTTCTGAGTCTCTTCAATATAACAACCACGGTCACAGGAGAAGATTTGAAGCTTATTTTTTCAGGTTTTTAGGTCTCCCATACTAAGGGGAACATGTACTCTCACAATTCCTCCATCATTTCAGGTGAAATCCTGCAAAGGGCACAATGCAGGGTACAATGAGGTATTCCCAGGGGCACAAGTAAATTTTAATCCTCACCTGGAGTTTCCAGCTTACTAGAACGGGACCCAGAGTAAGGTTGTTGGGATACTGGAGTGGACAGGTCTCCAGTTACTTTCAGGGGAACTGATAGATAGTGTTCATAACACATTTCTAGGTGGTCCTGTGTTAGGCAGGGTTGATTAGAGAAATAACACCAGTGATACTCATATATGTGTAAGAAATAGCACTGTATCAAGAAGTAATTATGTATGTCTGCTACTAGTCCTTAAGTTGCTCTTCAGACTCATGCAATCACATGCAATGATGAAGAATGCAGGAAGATGACAGACTGTAGGATGAGAAGTTTTCTGGCTCCAATGACAGTGGACACATCTCGGGACTCTGGCAGCTTTCAGAATGACTTGTCACAGGAAGGTGAAGGCAGATAGAGGAGAGATTCCCAGGATCCTCTTTAGGAGAAGGCCATGCCCACAAGGAGGTACCTTCAGGCTGATTGACAGGCTACACACACACACACACACACACACACACACACAACCCTACACCTCCATATATCAAGTTGACATGAACTTGTGTAACTAACATAAGTCCCTAATCATCATGAAGGTTTAGAAGTAGGGAACCTCAGACCACTTCGCTTCTCTTCTACTAAAGAAGTATTAAAGTTTAGGGTGCTTCCTTCTAGCCACTGTTCCCCATCACACAGTATATAGTGATGTTAGGCAGTGTCACAAAAGAGTACAATCTTTCTGAGGGAATCAAGTTGCAAGTGAAATGTCTTCCAATTTTTGAAGAGCCTGAGAATCAAGGAAGAACTGATTTTTGGCCCAGGATATTGAATATCAGGAAGACAAAAGAGGAAATGTGAATTCCTAGGAAGGCACTGCCTAGGAAGGCCATCTCATCTCCCTTACGCTTCACAGGCCAGGTTACAGTGGAGAGGGTATGGCTTGAAACGTTTCTTCATGTTTTCTTAGCATTTCACTCCTGCATTTTCTTCAATGTCCCATTCTTGACTCTACTTGTGAAACGTGTTATGTTACTTGCAATACTGGTTCCCTCAGCTGGGAGGCTGTGATTCTTTCTCACTCTTAGACTTTCAAAATAGTCAGACAGATTTTGCCAAACGACTGTTTCAGAATTCTGACCCCTAGAGGGAGTACAATGGGATGGCAGATTCAGGCAGGGGGAAAAATTTCCAATTATCCTGACAAGGAAATCAGTATGCCGACAGCAAATACCTATAAATTAGAACCTGCAGGGGTGGGACACTAGGGAGAAATTTTCTCCTGGCCCCAAAATAAAAAATATAATCCTCAGTCTATTTTCAACATGAATCTGGGACTTATGATATAAAATATGAAAGCCTTCCCTCCCTACCCAAACAAAATGTTTTGAGGTATTGAGAGTGACGATAGCAACAAATGTACAAATGTGCTTGACATAATGTATGTATGTGTGGGTTGTGATAAGAGTTATATGAGTCCCCAATAAAATTGTTTTTTTTTTTTAAAAAAAGGGAGCGAGAGAGAGAGAATGTCTTTCTTGATGCACCCTCCTTCTGGAAGTGCCAGCAACTTTCCAGTGAGTTGAACATACTCAGGACCAGATTGCATCTGACATTCAGGTCCTATCCCTTCAGAAAAAAAAGAACAACCCTCTCTAGGGTTTCATCTAAAAACAAGATGCCATACATTGATAGGGCCAGGAAGACTCAAAAGATAGATTATAGAAGCTCATGATGACTATGTTTTTCAGCCTTCCCTACTTCTAATGCAAATGATGGTGAGAGTGCTGCATGAGCAGCCTCCCATGAAGGAGTGGCCATTTTATGAGTCTCCGAATTCTGCCTCCCCAACCAGCCAAGTGCAGGCTCAGTGGGAAGAAATGCACCCCTGAGCTCACTTTCACTATTTTAAGATCCACGGTCTCATAGGCCTCATATGGCTTGTAAGTGAAAAAATATTCTGCACTGAGAACGAGATGGCTAAATTAATGAAGCCCCTGACAATCATGACCACTACATCATAGATATGGAACCCAGGATAGCTACTGTAAGTTTCCTCTATCTTCAGATCACTGGAGTGGACTCATTCAACTATGTCCAAGAACAATATCTAAAATCAACACCCACAAATATGAACCTACCTGTTGACTCTCTGCCACTTCCTTAACAGAAAATCTTCAATACATGACAAACCCCCAAATGGTATGCCCTCACCACTGAGGTAAGGTCTGATCCAGAGAATCTTAAACTCGCTGGAAAGTTGCTAGGAATTCTAGGAGGAATTTGCATCAAGAAAGACATTCTCTCTTTCTCTTTTCCTTTCAAAATAATCTTATTGGGGGCTCATACAATTCATCACAATGCATACATACATTGTGTCAAGCATATTTGTTCATCCGTTGCTATTGTCATTCTCAAAACCTTTTCTTACTTCTTGAGCTATTGGTATCTCCTAGTTTTTTCCCTCACTTCCTGCCCGCCCCTCACAAACCCTTGTTAATTTATAAAATATTTTTATTTTGTCATGTCTTACACTGTATGACATCTCCCTTCACCCAAGGGAGCAATTATATGTAGATTCTTGTGATAGGTTCCCCCTTTCTACCCCAGCTTCCCTTTATCCTCCTGGTATCACTACTCACATTATTGGTCCTGAGGGATTCATCTCTCCTGGATTTCCTGTGTTTCCAGATCTTATTTGTCCCAGTGTAGGTCCTCTGGTCTAGCTGGATTTGTAAGGTAAAATTGGGATCATGATAGTGGGTTGGGGGTTACTGTGACTCAACATCTTCTAACAATGAAATTTACACAATAGAATTGAAAGATGATGGAATTTTTCCATGAAAATTTTGATGCTCCCTAGTGCAGTGACATATAATTTAAAGAGTAATTGTATCCTATGTGATTCTATCAATAAACTGAAGAAGTGAGTAAAAATAAACAAACCAGGTCCATTGTTATAGAGCTGGCTCTTTTACTGACCAGATAGAACAAAGGAGAACTGCTTCTTATGGTTTCTGAGGCTAAATCTTCACAGGAGTACATAGCCTCTTTTTTCCTTGAAGCTGATGGATTGAATGACCTACATTGCTGTTAGCAGTCCAATGCTTAATCCACAGTGCCACTAGAGGTCCTGAAGGTGAACAGGGTACTGGTGTGTCACGTTTTACAAACATGAAAGTCGTGGTAGCGAAAAGTGATCAGCTTGACTCCGGTCACATAGCTGCCCTGTGGACTTGAGAATCACACCAGATGCTCATATGCTGTCTTATCAAGAACCCTGAGCCAAGACCATCAGGGTGTAGAAAACGTGTATTTTCACAATTACAGACAGAAATATGAGACGATAACACTCTGATGAAAAGAATTGTCCTCATTTCCAATTAGGGACTTACAAAAAGAATGTGTGGAATTTGCGCATGTAGGTGTTTTCCTAAAATTCTAATTGATTCGAATAATCCAGATTTATATCACTTAAAATTTGCATATTAGGTGAGGTTTGGGTTGTTCTGTTTCAGACATTGTCCAGTTTTTCCATTTCCACACCACAAAAGTCAGTGCTTGATAATTGAGACAGGTTGAATTCTAAAAATTCTCAAGGGTTCACCCATCCTTGTTGACTCAGCTGAAAACAAATGATGATAAACGTCAAGAGAAAACTTTCAGCTGTGGTTGCCTATTTTAAAGTGACACAGATACAAACTTCTAAAAGTCTTTGATGGCACTGACTGTCCTTCCTATTAGTATTCAGATCAACCTTCTTCATCTTACACAATGTCCCTACTCCTCTGGAAAGACGACAAATTTGTCTAAATTTTAGTTGTGTTAAAAAGTGTTAGATGGATTTGCAAACATGAATCAAAGAACTGAGAACTGTATCCTTTAGAGATTCTCAGATGAAAATGAAAGTGAAAAATTGGTTTCCTGGGATCACCATAAAAATGTACCACAAACTGAGTGACTTCTAGGAAGAGAAAAGTATTGTCTCACTGTTCTGGAGGCAATGTGTAAATCCAGCATGTCAGTCAGGGCAGGGCTCTCCCTGAAGGCTCTAGGAAAAGACCCATTCTTGTCTTCTTCAGTCTGGTAGCCTCAACGTCCCCTGATTCATATCTACAGCACACTCTGCTGCATGGCTGCTTTCTTGATCGGTCCTTGTCCTGTCTTTCCAGGTCCCAAGCTATATTAGGTTGAGGTACATCCGATTCCTTCTGTATGGCCTCATGCTAATAAATAACATTTTGAAAGACCTATTTCCAAACCAAAGCACATTTATAGGGAGCAGGGGGTATTAGAACGTCAGCATGAAGTACTGGACATATAATTCAATCCATAACCATGAGAAATGATGATTTGAAGTTTTAACTTCCAAAAGTGTGAGTGTATTTGTGAATGTGGAACAAGCATGAAATCAGAGTATATTTTAAAATAAAGCAGATGGATTCTAGACATCTATAAAATATAAAACTATTTTCCCTCCTAAATTTCCTATCTATAATTTTCTTTATTATCTGTCTATGCAGATAGTTTAATATTTTATACACATTCAGTTGTTTAGCACTCAATACAAGTGAAGGCATTTTGGTATGAGAAAAGGGTCAGAAATTCAGTTGTGGTGCTTAAACATCATTGATCCACAATCATCTTCTATCAATAAAGCTACAGTCTCCTCACTTCATATTACCTTCTTTGCCTACTCTTGGTATGGAATAATGCAATGTTTCCATATCGACCTCCTCTTACTTCAAATATTTACATAAAAATTACCATTTGGTGCATTGGCTATTACTCAATTGGCTTTACCTAAGACTTATCATATGCAACTCCTCTATCAGTCGTACAATTGTGGCTTTGGTGCTTGAATTAGTGACACTATCTATATTTCAAATACCAGCAGGGTTACTCATAATGGACAAATTTCAGCACAGCTTCCAGGCTAAAATTAGACTGAGGAGGAGAAAGAGGCAGTCTATATCTGAAAAAATTAGCCACAAAAATTTTATGTATAGCACAATGCTGTCTGATACGGTGTCTGAAGATGAGTGCACCAGGATGGGAGGGACTCAAAATGCGCTTCCCTATGTGAGGGAAATTTGGCTGAACACTTGTTATCATATTGATCAACAAGAGTGTCTCCGCTTATCTGGATAGCTAGGTGGGTTTCCCTTCCTCTATTATGGCTCCACGTTCTCTCGTCTCAAAGCTGCATAGTTGCTTATAGAGGGCAGTCTTCTCCCACAGAAGGACTGTCTTTAGGTCATGGATATCTGAGTGGTTGTGCTCACACACTACAACCTCCAAACACGCTCACAAAATGCATCAGAGTATAACCCCAGTCAGTATTAATAAAGTGGAAGGAGCAAGTATTAAAGACCTTTTCTTTTTCTTATTCTTGCTCACTTGTTGAAGTGGTAAGACTGAAAGTGAGAATAATAGCTGTAGACTTCTAATAATCAAAGCATGGAATATATGGCATATTTTATTGAAATAGAATAGGAAATTGAAAATCATCAAGAATGAAGTAGTGGCATAAAGATCAACATCTTAGGCATTAGTGGGATCAATAGTGGCACTGATCATTTTAAATCAGGGAGTCATATGTTTTCTTTGTTAAATTGGTTTGACTAGAGAAATAAATGCAGTGATGCACATATTTTTATAGAAAAGAGTCTTATATCAAGAAGTAATTGTAAAAAAAAAAAAGAAGAAGAAGAAGTAATTGTATATCAAGAAAATATCCTAGCCCAGTCCAGGTCAAGTCCATAAGTGCAACACCAACCCTTAAGTCTGACACTAGTCCATAAATCCCTCTTCAGACTCATGCAGCTCCATGGAATAGTGCAGGGTGCAGGAAGATCATGGGCTGTTGGGTGCGAAGTTGTGCGGATTCAATGGTGGTGGCCGCATCATGGACCTAACAAAGGTCTCAGCATAGCCCTGGGAGCTCCCTGTGTGGCTTATCAACAGGAATGTGAAGACACAGAAAGAAAGTGCCCCCCCTCCAGCAAGTCATTTATGTTGGTTGTCCTCCTATCAAGCTACAACCTGATTGACAGGATAAACTCCACCCATATGTTCCTATAGCGCAATGTTGGCACACAAAAAAATCTAACTATCATATTCTCCTATGCCCTGGATAAAAAATTAAAGAGACCTGGCAAAATATTCTTTGTTAACAAGAATATTCCCAGGTGTAAACTTAAGTACAAAGTTGTCAGTAATCGAATAATATTCATATACCTACAAGAAGTATCTATAAGTATACTATTTTTCAGTTTTATTCAAACTACTTATGACAAATATGAGGAAATTGAAGATTTTGCCAACTTCTACAGTTGGAAATTGATCAAGCATGCAATCAAGATACATTGATCATTGATAGTGATTGGAATTCAAAAATTAAAATCGAAGAAGGACCAGGAGGGAAAATATGACGTTTGGTGTTAGAAAAGTCTTTTGAGATCACAGGATAGAATTTTTCAAGACATATATCAATTTTCAAAAATATAATAGCATTATGGACCAGCTATCAAATCTACTACAACAAAATGTGGAAATTATCAAACAATGTCATTAATATCATCTAAGTAAAATTTTGTTGAAAATATTTCCAAAAAGTTACAGCACTATAGAGATAGGAAGTGCTAAAAATTCAAGCTAGATTCAGAAGAGGCTGGTCCCCCACTAAATATAAGGGCTAGCTTACCAAGGACCCAATAGAAACTAGTCAAACATCCATTAGCAACATAATACCATGTATATTCTCCCCTGGAGGATCTTTATAATTAATGTTAAGCAGTTTTCTGAATGATAGGTAGCCCAACCTGGTTAACCATCCAAGAGAAGTAAAATCACCTTCTCTGAGACAGACATGCCCCAGCCCCTTGACTTGAATTTTCACTAAGGTTCACTAAGCACTGTTGCAGGATTGTCTGTTGATTTGAGGTGATAGTATAACAATGTTTATGGCAGGTAATGATTGGTTGTCTCCCTCTCCCCCAACAAGAAAGACTGACCCCAGCTGATGAGAGGCCTTCCCTGTGGAGTGATTTTTAAGATGTGCAAATAAGGGATGATATACGATTCATGAGCACTTGGCAGGCAAACTTTTGGGGAATGAAGTTAGAAGATTTATGACCTGGGAACAGATATTGGTCTTCATTTTTATCCTTATAGTAATGGTCTTTTACATTTTCCCTTTTGTGATTGACTATGCTGGGCATAATGGTTTCTATGTCTATGCAATTCAGGAAGTATTTTATGGTTTCATCACTGTTTCTTAGAGATGCATAACATTTGATTTTGTGTGGATACTGGAATTTCTTTATGTATTCTATCAGTAGGCATTTGGGATATTTCCAGATTTTTGCTATTGTGAACTGTCTAAAAATGAGCATGGAGAGCATATGTCTATTTGTGTTGTGTCTCATTTCTTTGAGGTATATACCCAACAAGGAATTATTGGGAATTATGCTATTTCTCTCCCAGTTGTTTTAAGTAGTGTTATGTTGCTTCGCACAATAATTTTAAATGTTTACAAGCACATCAGCAATATAAAAGTGTTCCAAACTCTCCATATCTTCTCCAGAACGTTTTTAAAGTTGGTACCTATCATTGGAAGTATATGGTGATAGCTCATTGCTGTTTTGAGTTACATCTCTTGGGTGGATAGTAATTTTGAGGTGTTTTTCATGTGCTTGTTAGCCAATTGAGTGTCATTTTTGGTGAACTGTCTATGTCTTTTGCCCGTTTTAATTGGGATTTCTCTTATTGAAGTGCTACAGGCTTCTATAGATTGCAGTAATGGGTTCTTTGTCTTTTGTATAATTGCTAAAGATTTTTTCCCAGTTGTGGCTCTTTTGATGAAATATTTTGATATGTAGAAGAGTTATTTTTCATAGGCTCTACTCATCTGTTTTGTGTGTCTTTACTTATTGTATGTCTAATAGTACCCTTAAATTTTTCCAAATTTTCTCACTAATGATCTTTATAGCTCTAGGATGGATCTTCTGGATCCTAGAGGGATAGAGAATGCGCTTGATGACATTTCTTTCATTGATCTGAAGCTGAGAAAGGAGAAATTGGTCTTGCATCCTCTTTAGTGTCCTTATATTCACCAACTTGACATCTCAATGGAAATTAATGCAGGAAGAGTCCTATCAACCTTTCTGTTTTATATATGTAGTATTAATTGTATGAGTTTGTGTGATAGGCAAATTTGTTGTGCCAACATGGCCAATGCAGATAGGTGAGTTTGTTGTGACAACATGGTCAATGAACACATGTGAGAGTAATCGAAGGGTGGAGATATAAATGGCTCAGCAAGCTTGCCTCTCTTTCTCTTTCTCTTGGATCTTCTGACCAGTCAGCTGCTCTGCTTGTCCTATGCCTTGATTTGCAAGGCACTACCCATGGGACACCTAACCTGTGGACTGTGTCACTGTAAGTTGAGGTCCCTTCAAGCTCTGCTTTGCCACACTATTGGATACATCTCTTAAGGTGGGGACTGTCGGACCCTGTCATCCAGCTGACTGTTGGTGACCTGCCTTCCTATTTGCCGCTTGTGGTCAGATAGCCTGAATTGCTCTACAGAGGATGGCCCGCAAGACACGAAGGACTTCCAGTGTATCATCTGTCTCACACAAGTGAGTTGCACCAAGACACTCATACTGCTTTATAGATTCATTAACTGTTTATTTCTTATGTTAGATATCTTTATAGCTATATAATTGTATATAAAATTGTTAGCGTCCTAGTTTTGTTTCTCTAGAGAACTCTATCTAACACAGTTTACATACATCAAAAAGCGTTGGTAGTAGCATTTTTAAACAGGGTAGCTCTACCCTCTTCTACGAAGAAAAGAAAGACACTCAGCTTAGTAAATTAGTTTTATTTTCAGAGTTTATAAGTTTTCTGGATAAGTCAGGCCATTCATCCCTTTGCTCTTACTAGCTTGAATACAAGTATGTTTCTTTTCTTCTTTTCTCTTATGGTATATTTTGTGTAGGTCTATACCAATGAAGTATAATATATACTTCCAAGATTGAAAGTCAGTGGATGATGGCTTTCAGAGGTTCATAAACTTTGTGAAATTGTGTATAACCTCTCTATATAGCTGCAAACAGGATAATAACACCAGAACCTAATAGTCTAACATGAGAAAATTTTGTCTTAGCCATGTTTCATAAAAGAATCCAATGGAAGTTAACCTCACCACTCAATTCTTGACCCTCCACCTCTCTCACACACAACAAAACCTATTGCTATCAAGTCAACCTCATGCATGGGAGAAAAGAGCAATCCTCTATAGGATCTGGAACCTATAATGTTTAAGAATCCAATTAATAGGACTTTCTTTGTCAGTACTGCTATGCTATTTATTTCATTTGAACTTTCATTTCCAGCTTCAGATGCATTCCATGCCTGCATCTTTTCCACAGCCTCAGTTCTAGTTCTCCTGCAAACAAATACATGCACAAAATCCTCTTAACCTTTGAATATTTGAATTTTCATCCCAGTACACTCCAAAAGTGTACAAGTATGATACATTTTCTCCTTGCATATCTCTCCAAAAGATATAGAAGATGACATCAAAAATTATTTATATTTATTGAAACCTTAACTTCTCAGTCTAAAATATGAACGCTAGGATTGTGATGGACTTTGTACTCCTCCCCAGGGGTATTATTGGATTGTCTTTTTAAAAACTAAAAGGGCCACTTGAATTATTTTTTTAACACAAATGAACAGCTCTACTTTAAATGCAAATTAAAGTCTCATTTTGGATACAAAAATAGTTTGCAGCATCAAATTTGCAGGATTTTCTTTTTACTTAGGTCTCTTGGAGGAAAGAGTAACTGTTTACAGCAGAATAATGAGAAGGTTTTGTTTTTCCTCTAATTTGCAAAGTTACATTTTAGCCTTCTTACACTTGTCTGAACACTTAGTAGTCAGACCTCACTGAAGTGATAGTGATAGGGATTCTGTCAGTAAAACAATTAAACCAATAGATATCTAAAGGTTGTCAGACTACTTATATAAAATCATTCAGATAGGTTGCTCTATGAGAGAGCTTCAAAAGGTTCATTGAAAAAGGACAATATTTTAATTACAAATAGCCACAAACTTTTTGAAACCTCCTTGTATAGATGTACTTGAATGTCCTTGGAACTGTTTCTACTAAGATGCACTGCAGTTAAAACAAAAACATTTTTTTAAATTTATTGAATTAAATTAAAATAACATAACTGAAATAATTTATTATTTCTAAGGTATGTAAAAAATTTCAATGTGTTGCTCTTTTGCTATTAAATTACCTCAGGTTCCAGGCAACCCTGTTTGAAAGACAAATTTCCTAAAGTTTGAGGTTGTTTTTGAAAGCTCTTCAGATTCTTACAAGCAAGTTTGCAAGTAAACATAATTCTCTAGGAGACTTGGAAATAGTTTTGTCAACAATACACAAAATGAAGTGTCAGCTGATTAAAACTGGTTGAATTATGATGTTCTGTCATGGCTAAATTAACAAACAGCTAAATTACATAGCTGAAATATTCAATTATTCATTTTATTTTGGAAATTTATGAGCCGACTGAGCCTAGTACAAAGAAATATTGACTGTATATTCCCTGGGAGGCATTTAAAAAATATAAGCTCAAAGATGAATAAAAACTCTCCGTTCAACTAAGGAACTAGAATACATAATACATAAGCCTAGTGTTCGTATAAAAGAATTTTCAACTGATTTTAGATGAAAACAATGGATTGCTTATGTATTTTAAAAACTTTCTATAATGCTGGTATTTAAATTGAAATAATTTATATTTTTTTTCTCCACAACGAGATTGTCACTTAAGCTGAAATTCAGAAATATTGGAGTGGTGGCAAAGAAAAGAACCCTTAAAAATGTAACTCACTGACTTTTCTAGCTAATCCACAGCTAGCACTTTTTTTTAGAGACATAAAAGCATTCTAGTATTTGACTGAAATGAGTTATTTAGCCTCCTCAGTCTGTCTCATGGTTTTGGAAAGCGGTTTTATTCATTCGTCGCTGTTTTCATCATATGCAGGACCTTCAAAATTCTCATGGACAAATATGCACTATAACACCACCAAAAGAGCTGGAATCACCACTTATGAGGGGTTTTATTTTTTTTACTTTATTTTCTTTTCTATGATTTTTTTTTTACTTTTGTCCTATGATAATACTTTCAATATTTTTTCTAGTACTCTCCCACTTCCTCTTCCAGTGTCCTTTTCAGAGGAGACCCCATTCTCCTAAGAATACTTTTTCCTCAAGGCAAAACTTGAGTAGCCTTTAGATTTTGTCACACACATTAAAAAGGGCTCCCCCTAACCTCTCTGTGGAAACAGAACTACCCATATTTACACTGTCATAGCAATAGAACTTCAGCACTCACACTTTTGCCCCGCACATCCAGCCATTATCCCCTTTGGCGCTCTCTCTCTCTCTCTCTCTGCCATGGCTCCACTTATCCATTTTTCTTCCTTTTTATCCATTTCCCCACCAAATGTTTCCCAGCTTCTACTAGACCTCAGCCATGTCTCTTAGAGCCAACTGCCTCTACACAACCCAGCAGCTCAGACACCACAAATAGCTGTAATGCAATGAGGAAGAAATGAAAATCCACCATAGTAAATCACCCAAAACAGGAAAAACAAACAAAAATCACATAAACCCAATAAAGCACTTTAAAATATTATCAGACAAGGATAAACTAAAGGAATTTGTTAAAAAATAAAGACAAGTATTACAAAAATGTTAACTGGGTCAGGAACTGGACAGAGAAACGTAACAGCAGACAAATCAGAGAGCAGAAACATGATGCATGATATGGCACAACATCACTGTAGAAAGAAAGCATCGTTCAAAAGAACAAAGAAATATAGGAGGAATAAATACCCCAATAAAACCACAGAAAAAAAAGATGGGGAGGTATGGGGCACAAAACATAGCAAAATGAGAGCATACATTAATAATGACACCGACAATCAATGGATTAAATGCACCAATGAAGAGAAACTATCAGACTGGATTAGAAAACAAAACTCATCTAGATTCAGCCTACAAAAACACACTTAAAATCGAAAAGCAGAAATAAACTAAAAATTAAAAGATGGCAATTATCTACCAAGCCAATCACAATCATAAAAAGACAAAAATGGCGATATTAATCTCTGAAGAAATTGACTTCAAGGCAAATAACAATGAGATATAAGAAGATACTGCATGATGACTAAAAGAACACTAATACACCAGGAACATGCAACCTTAATAAATATATAAGCACCCAAATATATAAAGCACCCAAATAAACGTCATTTAAATACATTAATCAAATTCTCAGAGTAGAAAACATAAATTCACTGATTGACAAAAATAGTAGATTTCAACATGCCTCTGTCAAGGAAAGATAGGTCATTAGGAAAGAATCTCAAAGCATCAAAATTGCTAAGCAGCTGGAAATCCTAGCCATATCCACAGCACTATACCCAACAACAGCACAGTGTTTATTCTTCTCCAGCACACACAATACATACTCTAGAATAGATCACATGTTAGGCCACAAAGCAAACCTTAAAGAACATTGATATCCTACAATCTATTTTGATTTTTTTGTGTGTGGCATCACTGCCCTGGTGGGAGTAGGAAGCCCAGCCTTGCTCATGGAGAGCCGCTGCTGGATTCGAACCATCAACCCTGTGGCGGCAGTCACGCACACAACCACCAAGTCACTAGGGCTCAACCTCCTACAATCTATTTTATCTGATAACAATTCTATAAAACTGGAAATCAACAATAGAGAAAAAACAGGAACATCGATACAAATTTATGGAGACAATAACATCTACATTAAAATAATGAGTTAATAGATAAAAGCATGGATGAAATTAATAAATTCCTTGAAAGAAGAATAATAACACATCATACTACAATCCTGGGAATTATCAGAGGGAAATTTATAACAATGACAAACACACAAACAAAGAGGAGAAATTTAAAATCCACTTTTTAATAAAACAAATACAGCAACTAGAACAAAGGCAACAGTATAAACCCTCCAACAGTGGAAGAAAAGAAATCAAAAGAATAGAGCAGAAATAAATGGACTGGAAAACAGAAAAACAATGGGGGAAATCAATAAAAGATGAAGCTGGTTCTTTGTAAGGATTAAAATTGATGAACCACTGGAAAATTTATCAAAGGAAAGAGAGATGGAAACATCTAGAATTAGTGATGAAAATGGTGACAATATAACAGATCCAAGTAAAGAAGAAGGAAAATAATACATTACTATGAAAGAATGTACTCTAACAAGGTTTGCATTCTAGAAAAAATGGACAGATACGTAGAATTACACCATCTATCTAAATCAACACAGACATAAGTAGAAAAATTGAACTTACCCTGAACAGAAGAAGACATAGAAAAGGTCAACAAGAAACTTTCAACCTAGAAAGGCTCAAAATTAGATGGATTTGCAGGGGTATTCTATCAAGTATTGTGTGGAGAATTGCCACTAATGCTACACTAACTATTGTAGGATATAGAAGGGTTGCAACTCACTTCCACCCCCACTCACTGTTTTATGCAGACAGCATAGCCCTGATAACATAACCAAGCAAAGATTCCACAAAGAATAATATAGGACTAATATCCCTCATTAACATATGCATGTTTTCTCAACAAAATTCTTGTCTGTAGAATAAAACAACGTATCAAAAATAATTGATCATGACCATAAGGGGTCCATTTCTGGGACCCAAGGATGGTTCCAAATTTAAAAAACATTCAATGTAATTAGTAATGTAAATAAGATAAAGAATAAAACCTACATGATTATAAAAGTAGCTACATAAAAATCAGTTGACAATGTCCAACACTCATTTCTAATTCAAAAAAATCAATAAAACAGGAATAGAAGGGACATTTCTTAATATAATAAATGTTATATAAGAAAAGATAATGGTCAATATCGCAATCAATGGGGAAAAACTTAAAACATCTCTGAAAATGAGGAGTAGGCAAGGTCATTTCTAAAAAGCACTCTAATTCCACATTGTGCTAAAACTCTTAACTAGAACCATCAACAATAAAAACAAATCAAAAGAATACAGTTGAACTATTTGAAGATGATAATTTTATATAGAAAGAGCCCCAAGGACTCCCCAAAAGACTGCTGGGGAGAATTGAGGGATTCAGTGAAATAGCAGGATACAAAATTGACAAGCCTAAATAAATCAAATTTTTAAAAAATCATTTTATTGGGGGCTCATACAACTTGTATCACAATCCATACATCTATTGAATCAGGCATGTTTGTACATATGTTGCCCTCATTCTTTTCTAGACATTTACTTTCTATTGAGCCCTTGGTAGCAGCTTTTTTCCTCCCCTCCCCCCACCACCCTCATAATCCCCTGATAGATTGTACATCATTGTTATTTTCATCTCTCACACCAACTGCTGTCTCCCTTCCCTCATGTTTTCTGTTCTCTCCACTCTAGAGGGGTGTATGGTTATGCATTGATCATTGTAATCAGTCCCCCTTTTCTCCCTTCCTTTCCCCCACTTCCCCCTACCCTTCTGGTATCATTATTCTCACTCCTCTTCCTGGATTCTGTGTGGTGTGAGCTCCCGTCCTTTTCTATATCTGTGTACATGTTACTGTCTAGTCTGAATGGGAAGCACCACTGTGGTCATGATAGTGAGGGGTGAAGAAGCTTCAAGGGACCAGAGGAATATAGTGTGTTTCATTGATGCTTTACTGCGCCCTGCTGACTCATCTCTTTCCTGTGGTCCCTTAGTAGGGAGATTGTTCCACTGTCTACAGATGGACTCTGGATCTTTGCTCCAGCCGCCCCCCAACTCGTTCTCAACAATATATTTTTGTTTGTTATATGCCTGCCGATGCCTATTACCCAGTCCTTATGATTCCTTTTGATCATACCAGCAGTGTGCTTCTTCCATGTGGACCTGTTGCTGCACAGCTCAGTGGTGGCTTGTGTAACAACAAGACTTTAAGATCTCAGACACTTTATCTTTTAATAGCCCTCTTCCATCTTCTTCACCACATTTGCTTATATACCTGTTTTATCTTTAGCAATTGTGTCAGGAAGGTGAACACCTCAGACTACTGATTGGTTAGAGCAAAGTGTTCTTGTGTTCAGGGAGAGTATAAGTAGAGACTCAAAGTCCATTCCCTACCTCTGTGTATTGCTGCATAAATATATGTACATCAGCCAATACCTCTCTTTTTGTGGATTAATGTATTTACACATGTAGCCCACTATGTTATACCTCCAGCCATTGCTTTGCTTCCTTGGTCTTTCTTCTG
Source organism: Nesogale talazaci (assembly GCA_004026705.1). NCBI lineage: Eukaryota > Metazoa > Chordata > Mammalia > Afrosoricida > Tenrecidae > Nesogale > Nesogale talazaci. The sequence goes on along the minus strand of PVJH01000039.1, from coordinate 426,780 downwards.
TTTCCTTTTACCTTCTCCTGCCCTCCTGTCACTTATTCCTACCACTTGGTAACTCCTCTTATGTAACCCAACTCTTCTCATTCCTATCTCCTCTTTGTTATTGACTTCAGCACCCCAATTGTTCCCTTGTCCATGGTGCAGGCTGCTCACTGGCCCCTCCCCCCACTACTCTGACATCCCATTGGTCCCATTGTTCTTTCCCTGGGCATTCCTCCTGTTCCTATCCTATGTAGGTAGGTACACTGACTGGCATAGCCCAAATTGATTTTTTTATTGACAATAGTAAATTAATAAGAAAAAATTAAATTAAAGTAAATTAAAAGAGAGAAGAGATCTACAAAAATACTGGGTCTAATCACTGACCTTCAAGACTGTCCATGAGCTGCTCCTCCCGGCCTGGAGACCCCTTGTGAGCTCCTTAGGGACTTCATAGCCTTGCCTTGCTGGTCTGATGTGCTTCCTTCTTGGTTTCCTCCATTTTGGGGAGTTAAGACCATGCTGCCTCCCCACTATCTGTCCCCAGAAATGTCTTCTGCAACAGTCTGCTCCAGTAAAGAGACAGTGTGATTCGTGCTGTTTTTGGTTGCCCATTTCCCTTTACGTCCCATTTGCTCCCCATAGGGACATCACCCTCCAAGTCTGGTGTGCCCAGGGGATGCCAGTCTGGTCCTCTCTTTTTCTTCCTCCCCCCTGGCATGCCTCCTTGTGAAGGTGGCATGCTGGTCCCTCTCCCCAACCCATGGGTTCATTTCCACTTTCCCCCACACCCAGGGAGGTGGTCAATTTGACTTTGGGTGGGGCCAGCCTATAGCTCTCTCTTTTCATGCATCCTTCCATGTGGCCACACTGTCCTCATGGTTTGGTGCTTCATGGTAGAGTCTGCATGCCCACTCCACATTCTGTGGAGATAAGACAAGTACTCTCCCCCTGGGTGGATTAGTTCCTTGCTCCCTCCAAAATCATTTCACTTTTAAACCCCCTTTTCACCCCCCTCCCTCTTTTTCCTACTATTGTGATAGACCAACATATACCTCCTTGGGTTTTGTCCAACCTCCTCCCAATTCCCCATATCTCAACCAAAATACCATGATCTAGGTGACTTCTCTTCTATACCTATCATGCTGATGACAACCTCAAGGGACTCATGCTGTACTTCCCCTTTTATGGTTAGCTGACTTCGCTTAGCATAATTACTTCCAACTCTTCCCATGAAAAGACGTGTTTCGTGTGCTCATCAGTGCTTTCTAATAGTGCCTAGTACGCCATTGTGTGTTTGTGACAGTTTATTGATCCACTTATCTACCAATCGAAATTTAGATTGAATCCAATTCTTTGAGATTGTGAATTATGCTGCAATAAACATTGAGGTGCATACAACTGGTTATGGTTTATTTCTTGTGCCTTCTGGGTAATAATCCAATAGAGGAATAGGGTGGGTCTTACGGTAGCTCAATTTCCATCTTTTTAAAGTATTGCCAGATCACTCTCCATAGTGGCTGAATATATCTACAAGACCATCAGAAATGCCGGAGATTCCTTATCTCATCATGTCTTCTCCTACATTTGTTTCTCTCTGATTTCCTGATTTGGGCTAGCCTCAAAGTTGTTGGATAGTATCTCTTGATTGTTTTGATTTGCATTTCTCTGATGGCTAATGATCAGGAGCATTTTCTCTTATATTTATTGGCCATATGGGTCTCCTCACTTAGGGAAACTTCTTTTCAGTTCTTTTTTCTACTTCTTCAAAGGGTTAACTGTTTTCCTCTTTTTTTTTTTTTTTGCAGGCAAGGAGGGTATTGCAGATTTTCACAATAAGCCCCTTCTTTGTCTGTCATATAATTGCTAAACATCCTTTCCCAGTCTGTGGGTTGTATTGTTACCCTCTTAGTAGTCTTTTTGATGCACACAGATGTTTTATTCTTAGTAAATCCAATTTGTCAATTTTAAGTTCCCCTGTGACCTATTGCAATGTGCCTTTGTATTCCCTGACCAAGGTTCTTAGGTTTGTCTTGATTCCTTCACTAATTATCCTCATGGTTTGGGGTTTTACTTCTAGGTCCGTAATCCACCTTGATTTTGTTCTTGTGCATGGAGTGATCTAGACCTCCTATTTCATTTTTCTACAAGTGAATTTCCATTGTGTCCAGCACCGCTTGGTAAATAGAGCATCTACCCTCTCACTTGCTGCTTTTGGGGCCCTTGTCGAAAATCAGTTGTCTATATGCTGATGGTTTTATTTCCAGGATTTCTATTCTTTTCCATCGGTCTGTGTATCTGTCATTATGCCAATACCAAGCTGTTTTGACCACTGCGGCTTTGTAGTAAGTGTGAAAGTCAGGCAAAGTGAGCCCTCCAACTATGCCCTTCTTCTCGAGGAGTTCTCTTCTAATTCTGCTCTTCTTCCCTCTTCATATGAAATTGGTGGGCAGTTTTTCCAATTCTTTTAAGAAGGTTCTTGGTGTTTGAATCAGGATAGCTTTAAACTTATAAAGTGTCCTGCGTAGGATAGATGTCTTTGCTATTTTGAGTCTTCTGTTCCATAAGCATTGAATATTCCTCCCTTTGTGGAGGTTGCAGTTTGTTCTTAGCTATTGTGAATGCTACCATCTTCTTGATCCTCTCTTCCATTGTCTTGTTCAATGAATATAACAAATCAATCCACTTCTGTTTGTTAATCTTTCATGCTACCACGTTTCCATATTCTTCTTTTATTGTCAGTACACTCATTGTGGAGCTTTTCAGATTTTTGATGTACAAAATCATGTCATCTGCAAATAATGATGATTTCATCTCCTCTTCTCCCAGTTGGTTACTGCTCATGCCCTTCTATTACCATATGTTATTAGCTAGAACATCCAGAAGTGGAAACTAGGGACATCCTTGTCTGGACCCCTGTTTCAGTTGGATTGATTTGTCTTTTCTCCATTGACTAGGTGGTTGATTGTAGGATTTTCATAGGTAGCTTGTACTAATTTGAGGAATTGCCCTTCCATTCCTATGCTCCTGAGTGTCTCAATTAAGAATGGGTGCTGGATGTTTTTGAGTGCTTTTCTGCATCTATAGATATTATCATGTGGTTCTTATATTTTTTCTTATCAATTTGATGTATAATATTGATGGATCTTCAGATGTTAAACTATCCTTGCATCCTTAGGATGAATTCTACCTGATCCGGATGGAAGATGTGTTTTATATTCTATTCTATTGGCCAATATCTTGTTGAAGATTTTTGCATCTCTGTTCATTAGAGATATCAGATTATAGTTCTGTATTTCTATGGAAATCTTGCGCTGTTTGGGTGTTGAAATTATACTGGCTTCGTAAAATGAGTTTGGGAGTTTGCCATCCTTTCCTACACCCTGAAATACTTTCTAGAGAATTGGTGTCAGCGCTTCCCTGAATGCTTTGTAGAATTCTCCAATGAAGCCATCTGGTCCAAGAACTTTTTTGTTGGTAACTTCTGGATAACCATATCTATTTCTTCTTTTGCTTTGTGTTTGTTTTTGTTCTTGACCTCTATCAGGGATAGTCTATGGAGGGATTGTTTTTCAAGTATCTGTCCATGTCTTCCACATTGTTGAACTCACTAGAATACAGACTTTTGTAGTGCTTTGTGATTATCCTTTTAATCTCATTAGTGTCTGTTGTGATTATCTCTGTTTTATTCCTCATTCTATCTATTGTTGTTTGCTTTTTCTTTTCTTTGATTAGGTTTGCAAGTGGACTGTTGATTCTGTTGATCCTTTCAAAGAACCAGCTTTTTTGCTGCATTAATCTTCTGTATCATTCTTTTGTCTTCCCAGTGGTTCAACTCTGCCCTGATTTTTATAATTCCTTTTCTTTTGCTGTAGGAAGGATTGATCTATTGACTCTGTTCTAGTTGCAGGATGTTCTGTGAGAGTGAATGCGTCATAAATCTCTCATTCTTTTTCATATATTTCCCTAGTGTTATCAAGCTACCGCTGATGACTGATTTCACCATATTCCATATGTTTTGATAAAATGTATTCTCATTCTCATTAGCTTCTCATTAGCTTTCTGATCTGCCTTCTAATTTGGGTCAGTACCAAATCATGTCACAAAAGATCATTTTTCATTCTCCAACTGTTTGCCTTATTTTTCTGGTCATCCTTTTATTAATCTCCAAATTTATGAGATGGTGATCTGAGAAGGATGTCTGCATAAACTCTATGTGTTTGAATTTACTCAGACTTGACTTGTGTCCCAGCATGTGGTCTATTTTTGAAAATGTGCCATGAGTGCTTGAGAAGAATGCTTATTTTTTTTTGCATATGGATGAAAAGTTCTAAATATGTCTATTGGATCTAGTTGCCCAATTGTAGTGTTTACTCTATGGTCTCTTTGCTTAGCTTCATTCCCAATGATCTATATTTCTCTGAAAATGGTGTGCTAAATCACCTACTATAATTATTGAATCTGTGATATCTTTTGTCATGTTCATAATAGTTTCTTTGACAAATTTCATGGATCCCTTCTTTGAAACATATACATTTATTATGCTCACTGGTTCCTGGTAAAGCGATCATTTGAGCATTATAAAGTGCCCCTACTTATCTCTTTTTATGGCTTGAACCCTGAGATCAGTTTTATCTGAGACTAATTTTGTGACTCCTGTTTTTCTTGAGTTGCTGTTTGCCTGATATTTCTTCTGCCAGCCTTTTATTCCTAATTTATTCTTGTTTGCGAGTTTAAGATGTATTTCCTGCTAAAAGTAATTTTATTTTAGTGTAGGAGTTCAGGCCATTGACATTTAGAGTTAGTATCATGATCTGTGGATTCATTGCTGACATCTTGTGCCTTTTGATTTAGGTGTTTTCCCGTCACCCTTATCACTGTGCTATGGCTCTGTGGGGGCTTCTTTACTGCCTGTTTTTCCCTCTGTGTCCATGTTATCTTGGCAATTAGTAGTGGATTGTTGGCTCTTGGGTGGAATTGGGCTATATGGTGCTCTCCTGCTTGTCCTGGCGGATATTGGTCTTCTGGCCATAGTGAGTCAGCAGGGTAAAATGTTCGAGGGGAGGTATTTCTTTCAGCATTTGCAAGATGTCTGAGCATATTCTTACCTGAGAGCCATTGTATGTGACTGTCTTCCTTTCTCTTGCTGCTCTAAGGATTTTCTCTTTTTCCTTGAAGTTGGATAGTTTAACTATTTTATGCCCTAGTGAATTTTCTCTGTGTTTTAGTCTACTTTGTGTCCTCTCTGCTTCCTGTATGAGTGATTTATTCTTCTACATTAGTGTGGGAAATTTTCTTCCAGAAATTCATTTGTTAATTTAGTTGTGAACTTCTTCACTCTGTCTTGTTCTGGTATGCCAATAATTTGGATGTGGTTCCTCTTCATAGCAGCAATCACTGGTCTCAGCTTTTCTTCCATCTCTTATTATCTTGTTTGGTTGTCTTTATTGTTTGCTGGGGTCTGCCTGATTGTCTTTGACTGATACCGTTCTCAGTTTCCTCTAGTCTGATCATGAAGTCTGTGATCTTGAATGTGCAGCTTTTGCTACTTTAGTGCATAGACTTCATTCCCTCTGTAGTGGACTTCATCCCCTATATCATTGCATCCTTAGTCTGTATAGCGTCCCTCATCTTTATTACTCCAAACAACCTTCTGAAAATTTATTTTTGTGGCAGATCCATATCAGATTCTTCTATGAATGTTATTAGCTCTGCTGATGTGGTTTGTCTTTTTTCTTGTTGTGAGTGATGTGGTATGATGTGAGTGATGTTGCTTACATGATGATTTCAAAGAGCTGGGTGCCATATTTATGGGAGACCTAGAAGCTGTGCATTCTTTCACAGTGTGATGGAAGATGGTGTCTTCAAGAGCTGCCTCTGGTTTACTACGGAAGTTAGTCAGGTTGCTGTGTAGTAGGTGCTACAATGAGTCAGTGGTCAACAGCAATGAGAGGTGGCAAGCACCAGTGCAGGCAGCTGTCAGAAATTCAGTTTGAGTGGTCAATAGCTCCCATACACTGGTAGGGCTGTAGGTGGCCAGTGAGTGGGTCGCACTGCAATTTGGATACATGGTGAAGTGAGCAAGCTTCTAGAATTAGGTTGCTGGTGTCTTGCAATCTGACTTTAGGCTAGATTTGAGGAAAGAATGCCCTCTGGGCCTAGGATGTATTCTCCACTGATCCGTTCACTGTATGGGCTGAGTGTGGATGGGGAAGCAAAAAAATCCTTCAGCTGCGACAGACCCAGGCAGTGCCTAGCTGAGGCCCCAAGCAGGAGATTCAGTGTTAGTGTCAGACAAAACTGATATCAAGGTTCAAGGCATAAAAAGAGAGAGTGCTTCCTGGGCAGACCTGCAAATACCCAGTCAATAACTCTGGACAAGGCAACTTACAGTGGGTCTGCAATGCCCCAATCCATCTGTGCTTCCCTGGGCTCTGAATGAGGTAGCATAACAGGACTGCAAGGTCCAGTCAACCATTCAGTCTCACCACAGCTCAGGTCAGTGTGGCACACAGCGGTTTTGCAAAGCCCCAGTCCATATCTCCGCTTCCCTATGGCTCCAGACATGGCACTGGAAGGTGGTGGGCCTACAAACCCCAGGTCCAAATCCCCACTTCCCCATGACTCCAACCAAGGAGGTGCACAGCAGGCATGCAAAGCCCTGATCCACAATTCAGATTCCCCACAGTTCAGATGGGATGGTGCATGGCAGGCCTGCAATACTTTGGTCCATGTATCCACTTTCCTGCAGCTTCATGTACAGTGGTGGGCAGTGGGTCTGCAAGGCCTGGGTCTGTGATTCAGACTCCCGGAAGCTCAGGCCAAGACAGTGTACCACAGGCCTGCACATCCCCAGTTTGCTTCTTGCCCTCCTCACCACTCTGGAAGCAATGGCGGTAGGCAGCAGGCTTTCAAGACCCAAGTCTCCGTCTTTGCTTCTACACTGCTCTGGGCAAGTTCGTGTGGTAGCCCTGTAAGACTCAATCCATAACTCGGGTACCTGCAGCTCAGGTAGAGGTGACACGTGGTGGGGCTGCCTCTACTCAGACTTCCTACAGCTTGGGTGGAGGCAAGGTGCAGCCCAATTCACTGGGCTGGGAGATGCAAGGGCTGTGAGACACAGAGACTGCCCAAAGTAGAAGTGCCAGGGAAATGGTGGGCAGAAAGTCTGGACACTACTCCCTGTCAATGGTGAGATGCCAGGGGTATGATAAGCTAAGGCGCTCTGCAAGTGGCAGAAACCGTAGTCTGTTAATAGGGCAGATGTGACTGCTTGGGGGTAGAGGTGACCCAGGCACTAGTACACGGTGCACCCAACTGCAGGCAATCAACCTACTGCGGGTTAGGCCCTGGGGTCCTGGTGGCTGCCGGGAGGTATCTGAGCTTGTATGCGGAATCACTGCTAGCCCTGTGTCAGGAGGATAAGCATGGGAGACAGGCACAGCATCCCCAGGAGAGAGCTGCATGTAGACTGCTGCTATGTGGTGGCAGGTCCAGCCTTCAGGAGCTCTATATGATAGTCGTTCTGTTTCTTTGGCAGGAGCCAGGTCATGGGGTGTTTCACGGTGGACAATGACTGGTGACGAGGTGCAAAAAGGTAGTACAGCTGGCAGGAAATTCTTGATATATGAACCCAGATCTCTGGAACTTGAAACAAGGCAGATGCCAGGCAGAATCCCTTCCTGGACAGGGAGGACACCTTATAGGTACCTTTCCACGCACCAGAACACTTTCACATGACTTCCTGGACACCAGACTCATCGAAGTCCAGTGTTTGGGCTGCTTACCTTGGTGCCATCTTAAAGCCTCTCAAATTGGATTCTCATATACCAGTGAAGAGTGAAGAGACCTCTGAAAAAACTTCCAGGAAACAATACCGTTAAAAATAGCCAGACACAAAAAGAAATAATTTGTAATAAACCTAACCAAAGAAACAAAAGACCTATATAAAGAAAACTGCAGAAGAGTACTACCAGAAACCCAAAAAATACCTACACAAATGGAAAAATATAGTGTGTTCATAGATGGGAAGTCTCAATATTGTGAAAATGTCAATACTACTTAAAACAATCTACAAATGGTGTGTAATTTTGATCCAAATCCAAATCCCATGCTTTAAAGAAAGGTTAAATTAATTAGCAGCTTCATATGGAGAGGGGAAGGTCCAGGTTGTGGAAATAACTTCTCCAAAGGAAGAGCACAGTAGGAGACCTTGCTCTACCTGACACAGCCATTGTAGTCAAAATAGTCAAGTATAGGTACAATAATCAATGCACAAACTTCTGGAAAAGGAGAGAAAACCCAACTAAAAGCATCTACTCAGAGACAACAACCTTTTTTTTTTCTTGTGGCATCACTGCCTTGGGTGACAAGTACCTTTTATCAAAGGCCCAAAATCATTAAATAGGAAAGGTCCACCCTCTGCAACAAATTATGCTGGAAAAAGGAGGTTCTATCTGTAGAATAATGAATGAACTCAGGATTTATTAGAGACCCAAATGAAAACTCCAAAGCTATAAGGATCATCAATATAAATATTAGCACTAATACAAGGGACCTATTGCAGGGCATACACAGCCTACGAAATATAATAAAGAAATAAAACAGCCAGTGAAAGGCAAAATAGATGACAGGGGCCTATTAAAATTGAAACACTTTGTCCACCAAACGCTTCATGAAATATTAAAATACTAGCCCGTAAATGGGGAAAAATCTTTAACAATGACACAATGCACAAGAGACTAAGCACTAAAATCTATAGAATACTGGAAAACCCATTGAAAGGTGAACAAAGGGGTGGGAAAGGTGAAAAGAACATGAATAGAAATTTTATAAGGGACTATGACTAATACTGTGTTCCTAATTGAACACATTTTGATCTAGTTTCTATCCATGTCTTTCTTACCTGGCTCAGTGCATAAGACTGTTATAATTTTAGACTGCCTTGTCAGGGTGCGCAACACAGATGTGGAAATCCCAAGAGATTTGGGGTTTAATTTCAATTCATATATAGCAGATTAACTAATGGACATACTCCCTTGGAAATGAGGCTGGAATACCCTAATATGATCAGCATGTGACTGCTATCCCAAAATTATGAAATTGATGGTTGTTGGACTTTAGATTGGATCTGTCGATGTGAGAGTGCCCATTTCAAGGTGACCCTGGACTATTGTATATTTACTATTTTAATGTTGTTTGTTACTTTTTATGACACATGAGGGAGGTACTCCCTCCAAAAAGCACGGAATTTACTTTTCAAAGCTATGTATCTTTTTTTTTACCTTCAAAGTACTGTCCTCTGCACTTACACATTTGTCAAATCTGCTATTCCATTTTTAGAAACATTTTTCAAACTCATCTGTTTGGATGGCTGATAGCACTTCCCTCATTTTTTTCTTTACATCTTTTGCATGCTCAAATTTTTGTTTTTTCATGACCCTCTACATTCTCAGAAACGAAATGAAGTCTCATGGAGCAGGGTTAGGTGAGTAAGGTGGGTGTGGCAAGAGAGGCACGCTGGTTTTGAGCAGGTACATTGTATGGTGGCAAAACCAATACCTCATCTCCCACAAATCAGACCTCTTTTGTTACACACTGTTAAGCTACGTATCTTTTCAGAACCTCTAAATAGAAAGCTCTAACCTGGAGGAACAAACTCCAAATGCATTAAGAATTGACATTTTGTCCATTTCAGGGATCTAGAATGAGGTTTGTTAGAACATGACATTTCAACTTTTTTGAAATAGGAAAACCACTCATACACTTGAATTTTTCTCATAGCACTGTCTCCATAAGCTTTCAACAAATAACACTTTCTATAGCATTTTTTCAGAGCAGGAAAAGCAATTCACAGCTGCACACTGTTCAGTTAAATCGATGTTTACAAAAAAATGTGGTTTGAGCAAGTTTGCTTTTTACAAAAAAATTCCCTATGACCAGGGAGAACCTTACCAGGAGATACCACTGGGTGCAGTAACTCAAAGCAAGTTGCCGGATACTCAACAAAATAACAAAATAAAAACTTGTAAATAGTTAAAGGTCTGTTCATTGACCTCCAGAATTGTTCCCTGGTTGAGTCCAATGGAGTGCCCCAACCTGACCCCAAAGTATAACCTTGGCAGTTCCTCAGGAACTCCATGCTCTGCTCCCCTACTGCTCTGCTGCACACCCTTAGTGTTTTGCTTCAGTGTGGTGGGGTCAAACTGGGTGGAATCCCAACACTATGTATCCAATTTTGTCCCTTGTAGGGCCTTGGAACAGCAGGAAATGTCCTGTCTAATAGTGGAACCATCCATATGGTTCTCTCTGTACATTTGCTATTCTGAGTGAAGATATCATCCTCAAGGTTTGGTAGGCCAGGCTGTGCTCCATTCTCTCTTCCTCCCCTTCATTTGCTCTGGTCAGCCATGTCCATCTCCCTGAGCTGCAGGGCAATCCTCCAAAGCAAAGTCCCCTGGGGGGAGAGGCAGCTGTGTTTTGCCTCCCAGACAGGGAACATCTCGAAAATGCTTCTCCATTGTTGTTTCTGTAGAGCCTTGGGTCAGGAAGGGACTCCATGTTTCATAGTGTGGCCAGCCTCATGGTCCTTTCTGTGCATTGGCTGTTCTGAGTGGGGATATCATCCTCAAGGCTCGGTAGGCCAGGATGCACTCCACTCTCTCTTACTCCCTCTTCATTTTTTCTTGTGTGCTCTGGTCAGGCATGCCCCTCTCCCTGAGCTGCAGCTAAAGTGTCCTGCAAAGCAAATTTCCCTGGGGGAAGAGGCAGCCGTCCATGTAGGTGGGATTGGGATTAGGGTGTTAGGTGGTACCTCATTGTTGTTTGATTTGCCTTTCTTTCATAGCTAATGATTGGGAACATTTTCTCAACTATTTATTGGCCATTCGGATTTCTGTCTCTGTGAAACTTCTGTTTAGGTCCTTTGCCCACCACCTTAGTGGGCAGTTAGTTTTGTTCTTTTTGGAAGCTATCAGGAATAAGGCCTTTGTCTGATTTGCAATGCTAAAGATGTTTTCCACAGTCTGTGGGCTCTCTAATTACTCTTTTGGTGAATTCCTTCAATGTTCACAGGTGTTTTATATTCAGTATATCCCACTTGTCAATTTGTGCCTCCTCTGTGTTTGTGTCCTTCTCTATTTCTGACAGCCTGCGTAATCCCTGTGCTAAGTTCTCAGGTTGGTCTGAATTCCCTAATTTTGTCCCTAATGGTTTGAGGCTTTGCTTCAATGTTGGTGATTCACCTTAAGTTTATTCTTTTGCATGGAGTGTGGTAAGGGTCTTGCTTCATTTTTCTACACATAGATAGTCATCTTTTTCAGTACTACATGTTGAAGAGGACATCTGCTTCCCATTTGATATTTGGAGGGCCTTTATCAAAGATAAGTGGTCTGTATTCTGATGTGTTTATTTCTGAGTTTTCAGTTCTTTTCCATTGGTCTGAGTATCTAACATTATGCCAATACCATGCTGTTTTGACCACTGTAACTGTATATGTGCTAAAACCAGCAAGTCCTTCCACAGTGTCCTTCTTCTTAAGGAGATCTCGTCTAATTCTGTGCTTTTCCCCTCTCTATATGAAGTTGGTAATCATTTTGTTCCATTTCTTTGAAGAGGGATGAGGGTGATTGTATTGAATTGCATTAAATTTATATAGTGCCTTGTGTAGTACTGACATCTTTACTATATTGAGTCTTTTGATCCACAAGCATTGGATATTCTTCCATTTGTCGAAGTCACTCTTGGTTTCTTGTAATAGTGTTTTGTAGTTTTTGTCATATAGATCTTTTGTTCTTTTAGTCAGGTACATCCCTAGATGGCAATTATGAAGGTTACCTCTTTTTTTTTTATCTCTTCTGCTTTGGTTTTATCTGATGTGTACAACAGTCCAATTGACTTCTGATTGTTGATCTAGTATCTTGCCACTCTGCCATACTCCTCTATAATTTCCAGTCATCCTCTTGTGGAGCTTTTGGAGTTCTCCATATTTAAAATCATATTATCTGCAAATAGCGATAATTTCACCTCTTCCTTCCCCAGGTGAATACCTTTGATGTCTTTGCTTTGCCTTATTCTATTAGCTAAAACCTCCAGTATGGTGGTAAATAAGAGTGGGGACAAGAGACAACCTTGTCTGGTGCCCTTTTTCATTGGGTTTGTGTTCATCTTTTCTCCATTGGCTATCATATTGACTGTTGGTTTTTCATATATAGCTTGTATTGTCTTGAGGAATTTTCATTCTATGCCTATCTTCTTGAGTGTCTTAAAGAGTGATGGGTGTTGGATATTGTCAAATGCTTTTTCTGCAACTACTGATATTATCACGTGTACATATAGTTTTTTCCATGTCAATATGGCAAATGATACTAATGGTCTTTCATATGTTGAACCACCCCTGCATCCTGGGTATGAACCCTACTTGGTCAGGATGAATTATTTTTTATGTACTTTTGTATTCTATTGACCAGTATTTTATTAAGGATGTTTGCATCAATGTTCATTAAGGATATTGGTCTGCAGTTCTCAAATCTTGTGGAATTTTTTGCCCGGTTTTAGCATCAGTGTTATACTAGCTTCATAGAAGTTCAGGAGTTTGCCATCCCTATGTTTTGAAAGAATTGGTCTAGGATTGGTGTCAGTTCTTCTCTGAATGCTTGATAAAATTCTCCTCTAAAGCCATCTCACCCAGGTCATTTTTTTTTTTTTGGTAATCCCTTGATAACCTTGTCTATTTTTCTAATTTTATGGGTCTGTTGAGATTCTTGACATCCATTGGGGATAGTGTAGGGAGGGACTGTTTTTTACAAGAATTTGTCCATGTCTTCAAAGTTTTTTAATTCATTGGCATACAGTCCTTTGTAGTACTTTAACTATTCTTTGATTTCCTTGGGGTCAGTTGTGATGTCCCCTCTTTCATCCCTCATTCTTGCTTTTGAATCTTTTCTCCTCCTTTCTTTGGTGAAGTCTGCCAGTGGTTTGTCGATTGTTTCAATCCATTCAAAGAACCAACTTTTAGCGGCATTAATTTTTCCATTGTTTTCTTATTTTCCCTCTCCTGAATCTCAGCCCTGATTTTTATTATTTCTTTTCTTTTGCTATTAGTGGGATTGTCCTGCTCACTCTTCTCTAGTTGTTGGAAGTTCTGCACCAACATATCAGCTATGAGATGCTCTTTCTTTTTCAGGAGTGCCTATATTGCTATGAAACTTCCTCTGAAGACTGCCTTTGCTATTTCACATATGTTTTGGTCTGTCGTGTTTTCATTCTCATTGGCTTCTAGAATTTTTTTGATTTCTTCTGATTTGGGTCAATACGCTCTCATTTTGCAATAGTTATCCATTCTCCATTTATTTTCTCTAGTTCTCTTAATTTTCCTTTTGATGATTTCCATCTGTATGGCACAGTGATCTGAGAGAGGAGAGAGTATGATATCTGTATGATATCAATGTGCTTAAATTTTTGTAGATTTGCCTTATGTCCTATCATGTGGTCTGTCTTTGAATATGTTCCATGTGGGGATGAAAAGAATGTGAATTTTTTATTTGGGTGCAAAACTCTGTAAATATCTATCAAATCAAATCGTCTAATCCTAGTGTTTAGATCTCTAGCTTCCTTGTTGAGCTTCTCTCCCTGGAACCTATCTTTCTCAGAGAGTGGTGCATTGAAGCCCCCACTATAATTGTAGAGGCTGTGATTTCTTTTTTATTCTCTTGAAGTGTTTGGCTGAGGAATTCAGTGGGTCTCTCATTCAGGGAATTTATATTTAAAATGTTTATTGGTTCATTTTCTAATGTTCCCTTAAACATTACATAATCTCTCTCTCTCTCTCTCTCTCTCTCTCTCTCTCTTTTGGTTTGCCTTTGAGGTCAATTTTATCCAAAATAAGGTTTGTTTTCCCTGCTTTTCTAATTGATGTTTGCTTGGCATTCCTTTCTCTAGCCTTTGATTCCCAGCCTATTTTTGTCTGTTGTATTGAGATGTGTCTCCTGCAGGCAGCAGATTGATGGGTTGTGTTTTCTATGTCAGTCTGCTAGCCTCAGTCTTTTGATGCCTTAGTTCAGGTATTTAGGGTTATTATCTCCAACTGTGGAATATGCGATGTAATCCTATAACTTTTGGGTTGGGTCTTTCCTTACCTCCCTTTCTTTTCAGTATGTTGTGCATGTGTGGGTGAGAGTTGATCTTTCTTGACTTCTTTCTACCCTTAAACCAATCCTATATTTGGGGCTGTTTTCTCTTGGTTGCCTTCTAGGTGAGATTGTTCTATGTGGTGATCTTTTATTTATGCTTCATTAGTGTTGTTCTTCTGCCCATACTGGGTCAGCAAGGATCTTTTATAGGACCGGGTTTCTTATAACGTATTCTTTGAGTTGTTTCTTGTCTGGAAAAGCTCTTACTTCTCCATCTAGCTTGATAGATAATTTGGCTGAGTAGAGTATTCTTGAGTTTGTGTTATTTTCCTTCAAGTTTTGGAATATATTACTCCATTCTCCCCTCTTCTTCATAGTGTCTGCTGATAAGTCTGAGCATATTCTAATTTGGGTACTTTTATATGTGATTCCTTGTTTTTCCCTCGCAGCTCTCATCATTTATTCCTTTTTTCTCAAAGTTGAATAGTTTAACTATTATGTTCCTTGGTGACTTCTTGGGATTCAGTCTACTTGGTATTCACCCATCCTCCTGAATGATTGTTTGGTTTTCATTCATGATGCTGAAGTTTTCCTTCAAGAATCCTCTATTGTTGCTGATGTTGCTCCTCTTCATAGCATTAAACATAGCTCTTACATTATCTTCAGTTTCTCTTATGATCTTATTAAATTTTTATACATGTTTGTTAAAGTCAGTTTAACTATCCTCTGGGCCACTGGTGTGGTTTTCTGTTTCCTCCATTCAATTCACAAAGTTTCTGAATCTGATGTTGCTTTTTGTTATCTCTTCCCTCAAGTCTTTTATTTCCCTTTGGTGTATGGACTTTATCTCCTTTTTCATTTTATCATTTATTCTGTATTGTTCCCCTCATATCCTGTATGACTCCAAGCAGAATTTTGAAAAGTTCTTTCTCTAGCAGATCAATGTCTGCTTCTTCTAGTCACCTCATTAGGTTCTGGGTAACTTCTGGAATTGCCTTTTGTTTTTCCTGATTTTCATTGAGGTTTTGGGGGCTTATTGCTGTTTGTGTTGCATTGTTTTAGAGGATCCAAGTGCCATTTTCCAAGGAGTTGAAGACTATTGGCTCTCTCTGGGGTACTCAATGTGTCTTTGAACTCCCTGTGACTAATTTCACTTTGGAATTTCCCTACAACTTTATCCTCCTGTGGCTTCACTCTCTCCCTAGTGAAGCAGAGTTCTGCTATTTGCAGGGAAAGTTGGATGTTCCTCTCTGGAACCACTCGTTGGATTGTTGTCAACCAACAAGGATGGTGCTGTACTGAGTGACCTCACTAGAAACCATGATGATGCAGCCCACAGCAGCTTGGGGCACTGCAGGGGGTGTGCAGGTGTGCCTGCTCCAAGGGGAGTACCACTGAAGGCTGGTGGGTTGCCTGATACTGTGTGGAGCAACATAAATGGTGGGTGGAATTTGGGCAGTGGTTCCTGCAGCAGTGGGTAACTTTGACTCCTGTTGGCTCCAATGCCTTAGGCTGTGTGAAACACATAAGCAAGCTGGAGGACATTCCCTCAGTCATGTGAGACCATAGAAGACAGATAAGAGCTCTACAAGCTGCACAGACAGGAATTCTCCAGTAAGAAGTTGGGCAGAATAGCCCCAGGTTGAGGGTGGGTGGATTTCTAGTCTTGGGCCACCCTGCACAGGGCAGGGCTCAGTTGGGTGTAGTTGGCACAATTGCCTTAAGCAAAGGGGAGTGATCTGGAGGCCACAATGGTGTGTGAGCCAAAATGAAAGAGACCAAGAGGGAAAAACACCAAAGAAACTGTTACACTCTGAGGGGCTAGAGAGAAGAGAGAACCCAAAGTAGCTACTTAGCTGGACCCTGATCCCTGTCTGTGGGATTGTAAGATTTTAATCATTGTCCCATACTGGCAGCAAGCTGTGGCTCTGCTGAAATAAAGCCCCTTTGTTGGCTCCAATTTATTCTGGCTCCAGTAGTGAGAGTGGCAGACTGTGGTGGGTTAGGGCCAATCCATAGTTGGGCTTCTCTGTGTTAAGCTAAAAGACCCCAGACCCCCAAAATCTTGTGGATATGTGCCTACTTATCATTATAATGCTCCTCCTGTGATCTGGCTGTGTGGAATTTCCCTCTTAGTAACTCCTGGGCTGATTTCTGTGGAGTTCCTCTGGTCTGTGTTACTTGGTCCCCATCTTCCCTGAAGTTCCCCCCTTTGACACATTTTAAAGTTGTTTCAGCTTTTAATTTCTCCTGCTTTCCTTTCAATTTAGGTTTTACTATGCTTTGTCTAATTTTTGTTGTTGGTTGATTTGCTTCCTGTATGTGTTTTGAATTCTTTTCTGTATTTTGGATACAGGATAAGAAAAGCTACATGGAGAGCAACTGTATTAATAATTACTTAGGGACATCATTAAGGATAATGTGAATGGGAAGCTAACAGCTATGAGCAGAACAATCAATTTTCAGAAATTGATTGTGATGTTTATTATAAAGCTTTCTTAATATGATTGAATGGCTAAACTAAATTATATAATATGTGAAGTATGTATCAGTAAAGCTATTATTAAAGTAATAGAATTTTCCATTGAGTTTTCTGAAGTCTCATATATTTAAACATATCTTATAGCTAATGCACTTAAACAAGATAATGGTTATATATGTAATTTCTATCTAGGGCGAGAAATTAGACATGTAATAGCTGCATTTTGAAATGCAATTTAGAAGAGAAGATGGCACCTTGGTGGATTTACCCACTTGGATTTCCTCTTGCCAGACCGAAAAAAAAATATGAGGTCAGGTGAATGAGACTGGGAGACCGAGGGTACTAGGATCTGGTCCAGACTCCTTTATTATTTTCACTCACAAAGCAAACTGAGAATGCACTGAAGCACTCTAGATTCACTGTGCTGAACTGGCAGGCTCCAGACCAAGCCTCTGCCAGGACCCTCGTCCTGCAGCAAACAGCGGTCACCCAAGGTTGCTGGCTAAAAGTGCTCATAATCCCAGACTCAAAGAGAACCTCTGGAAGCTAGTTATAAGATCCCACACCAGAGATAACATGTAGTTAGCTACCTTGCACTTGTAGTTTTGGAGTCTGGATCATCGTAGTAATTATAAGGTTGCAGTAATTGAAAAGAAGTCAGGAAATTTACCTGAGTCACATTGCAGTGTGGCAGAGCATAAGCAGATAGACATAGCGTGGGGACAAATCAGTTCCAGTTGCCCAAGAAGAAAACAACCTCTCTTATAAGCTAGATCTCCTCCCCTGGGGGTCAGCATGACAGCCTCCAAATCAGCGCACCTCACAAGTCCAATAACAAAAGAGAAAAAAATTCTTGGTAAAATATGAAAATCCCAGGCTCATTATTTAACTCCAAGACAAACCTGCAGAAGAGGGCTTTTAACATACATTAGCATAATAAGGTGGTCAAAACTAAGGAATGCCAGAAGTTAGCTACAGAACTCAGAGACTTTCAACATAGCAAAGAGCCTCTGGAGCAAGCATCACTCAGAATAATTTCACTGAACAGAGACATAGAGCCCATAGCCAGGGGGCCAACTTAATTTACTTCAATTTGAGTTGGCCAGAAAACAAATAAAACCCTCTGATATATTGGAGCATCAATGGTCTTGACACAACCCACGGCAAGTCTTGCAAGCCCAGTGTGGGGAGCTACTATCTGCCCTCAGTTGTCCTACATGCAGATGGGGAGATTCTGACTGTCTTTCACATGGTTCAAGAATCCCCTGCCTGCCCTGGGGACCTACACATGATGGAGGAAATTCCCCCCACCCCACTCTACCCCCTGCGTGCTGCAGTGCTGTGTATGGCACAAGGCAGGTACACCAACTCATCCAATGTCCAACACCAATGTGTGAGTCACGGCCTGGCCTCTCCTGTGATCTTGCCTATAAGGTTAATTCTGCCCAGAATCTAGGGGATGTTATACCAAGTGGGCACACCACCTGCCTACCTTAAGGCAAGATTTGAACCTCTTCTTTCTGTTATTTTCCTTCCCTCCCCCTCCTCTCTTTCCTTACCAGCATCCAGTTCACTCACCTCCACCTAGGACAACTCTGACTGTCCAGTTGGGGAAACTCTTAGCAGTACTCATTGGCTCTGGGGGAAATCATACCTGCCCTCCACTACACACTAAATGACTAGAGTTGTCTCCTTCAAACATCTAGAGGAACTCTTACCTTTACCCCAAGGCTATACAAGTGACTTAGGGAACTTCTACCCACCATTTGTGGTACTCCACGCTGCTGCAGGAAAATCCACCCAGAAATTGAAGGAAATTTCTTCAATGAAAACCCAATAATACTCTATCCAGCCTAATATCTATTAAGACAGATGAAAAGGCAAGAGTCTTCACAGACAATGAAAAACTCAAAGAACATAAAAAGAAACAGCTCTGTGAAAGATCCTTGCTGACATAGTATGGGCAGAAGATTAACTCTCACCAAACACAAATAAGAGACCATCACACGGAAGAACTCCCCCCAGTGGGCAACAAATAGAAAACAGTCCTCAAGATACCATTAGTTCAATAGTGAAACATGCACACAAACAGACCCACACACATCACAAACTGATGGTAGATAGGTAAACACCCAACACAAAAGTACAGGATGACACTTCAGAGTCCACAGATGGATGCAATAACACTGAATATCAATGGACTGAACTCATAGATTAAAGGGCAGAGGGTATCAGATTAGCTTAGAAAACATAACCCATTGATCTGCTTCCTAAAGGAGACAAATCTCAAGCCTACAGACAAAACTAATCTGAGAATTTAAGAACTGGAGAAAAATATACCAAGAAAATGGCAATTTAATAAAAAGCAGGGGTAGCAATCTTAATAGCTGACAAAATTTATCTCAAGGTACAAGCCATAATAAGAGACAAGGAAGGGCAGTATATAATGCTCAAGGAAACAGCAGACCAAAAACCAGTGACATAAAAAATATGTACACGCCCAAAGGGAGACCCACAATCTTCATACATCAAACACTCAAAAGAGGAAAAAAGAAATTGCAGGCACAACAGTTATGGTAGGTGACTGTAATGCACCATACTCTGAAAAAGACAGATCACAGTAAAGAAAATTAACAAGAAGGCTACAGATCTAACAGCACAATGGGATGACTTGACCTGATAGATATTTTCAGAACTTCCCACTCAAATGCATATTCTTTTCAAACCCACATGTCACATACTTGAAAATAGACCAAATGTAGGGGCACAAATGAAATCTGTATAGATTCAAACACATAGAGATTACACAGTGGTAATCCATGAAGAAAAGACAAAAATAATTCCACTGAAAAAGGGGAACAGATGAGGATGCCCCTTGCCCCCACTCTTATTTAACATCATACTGGAGGTTGTAGCTCACATTACAAGACAAAGAATAGCCATCAAAGGTTTTCATCCGCGGAAGGAAGAGACAAAACTATTGTTATTCACAGATGATATGATTTTATGTATTGAAAATCCCCCAAACTCTATAAGTGGCTTATCAGAAGTGATAGAGGAATATGGCAAAGCGGCAGGATATGAGACCAATAAACAGAAGTCTATCAGACTGATATACACATCAGGCAAAATCATAGAAGAGGGGATTAAAAAGGTGACACCCTTTACAATACCGCAAAACAAATTGAAATATCTACTGATTTACTTAACTGAAAAACAAAAGTTCTGTACAAGGAAAACTAAAGAACACTATTAAAAGAAACTAAGAAAGACCTGAACAAATGGATGAATAGCCCATGCTCATAGATTGGAAGATTCAATACAGTAAAGATATCAGTTTTAGCCTATCATCATCCTTCAAAAAACTGATAACCAATTTCATATGGAGAAGGAAGAAACCCAGAATCAGCAGAGAACTCCTCAAGAAAAACAAAGCTGGAGGGCTTGCTCTACCTGACTTTAGAACATATTGCTTAGACACAATGGTGTCTAACACTGTGGTACTAGTATAATGACAGATAGTAAGATCAATGGAAAAGAGCTGAAAACCAAGAAATAAAAACTTGAGCATATGTCAAATGCGAAGTGGGATGTCCTCTTCAATAAGGAAGCTAGATAAAATGGATATCTAGTTGCAGAAAAATGAAACAAGATGGTTAGTTCGCTCCATGCCCAAGAATAAACTCAAGGTGGATCACAGACCTTGAGGTAAATCTCGAAGTTATGAGGGCCATTAATGAGAAACTTGAGATGAAACTGAGGACCTTAGTGCCTAGAATACCTAGCCTATCAGAAATAGAGAAGCATACAAGTACAAATGAGTTTTAAATTGACAAGTGGTATATACCAAAGACAAAACATCTGTCTACAATGAAAGAATTCACCAAGAGAGTACTAAAATAGCCCACAGACTGGGCAATGGCACATCAGACAAAGCCTTATTACTTAAATCTACAATGCTTTGTTACAATAAGGAAAAAACCTAACTTCCCCCTAAGGATATGGGCAAAGGACCTGACCAGAAGTTCCACAGGGGCAGAAATTCAAATGATCAAAAAACAGATGAGGAAGTGTTCCTGATCATTAGCCAGAAGGGAAATGCAAACTAAAACCTATGAGAAAATACCTAGCACCCTCAAAAATAGCCCAATTAAAAATGTCAGAAAGTAACAAGTGTTTGGAGAGGTTGTGTGGCGATAGGAACTCTGATCCACTGTTGGTGGATTTGTAGTCATGTACAGTCACAATGCAAATCAATTTGGCAATATCTAAAACAGAACTTCAGCTGCCATAAAACCCAACAATCCCCCTACTGAGCATATACCTAGAATAGGCCATAAAAAAATCACAGGCAGGCATCTGTTCTCCAATAGTCATCACAACACAGTTCACAATTGCAGGGAATTGGAAACAACTCAGATTTTCACACTTGATCTTAGCCAAAAAACCAAGAAGCGATAACAACGCAGATTTCCATCAGCAGATGAATGGTTCCAAAAATGGTGGTACATACTTCCAATGGAGTATTATTCATCCCTAAAAAGCAAGGGCAAATGTATGAAGCACAATGCTGCATGGGTAGAATTGGAGGAAATCATGCTTGCAAAGTACAACAAGCACAAAAAGACAAGTACAACATGAGTGCACTGAAGTAAGCTTTAAAAAATGGATGTACATCTTAGAAATAGCTTCCTTCAGGTAGCTAGTCAAACTAGTGTGGAGACATTCAATAGTAGATTAGATATGCTGGATGGATAAAGAGCTGTAACTTTGTAATTAATTGACATCACTCAATGGTATTGTGCAAAGTTTTATACACTTACATAGAGGTTGAGACAAAAAGATTTATTTTTGGGTGGTATCCCTCAGATACCTGTTCGGGGTGGATTAGCGCAGTGTCTTCTGTACATATAAGGATCTAAATTAACAAAAGACCAGGAAGAAAAATGTTTAGTTGCTTTACACCTAAGATAACATGGGAACAGCAAAAGGGATAAGAAGAGGATTTTGTTTAGCTGCACCTGACTGCTTCCAAGTTTTGTGGTTCAGTAGCAACTATAAAAATTAATCTAGCGACCAGAATTTTATGGGGGAATTAAGATCTCCCATGGAGAATTAAAGCCTTCTGTATATGAGGGTGCTTGAAAAAGTTGATGATTGATTGTGGTAATGATTGAACAACTGTCCTCGACATGGTTGCAGTATTGATTGTATCATGTGTGAGAAAAGTGCCAATAAAACTTTAAAAATATGTTCCTAAATGGAAAAATTGATGAAAAATGGAATGAACAGATAATAGAAATTTCCCATGCACTGTTTTGAAGCCTCCTTGTATTAGTTCACCCTCAATCTTTTCCAAGAACTGTAAACTGCATTCCCATTCTCCTCCTCTGTTTCTGTCCATTTCTGTATGCCCCCTCCCTCCTCGGTCTGGGTATCACATCTTTATCCCTTCACACTAGTGTCAAGATA
The DNA here is from genome assembly GCA_004026705.1 of Nesogale talazaci. Lineage (NCBI taxonomy): Eukaryota > Metazoa > Chordata > Mammalia > Afrosoricida > Tenrecidae > Nesogale > Nesogale talazaci. The sequence goes on along the minus strand of PVJH01000039.1, from coordinate 404,721 downwards.
TATTTTATGACTTTATAAACTATATGCCACAGACATTTTGAATATAAGAAAACAGAGTTCACTCTCTCTTCAAATGCAATTTTCCTTGTGTAGTAGGTATGTGGGTTGGAAGGCATTTGAAGGATCCTTGGCTCAGTTCATTTCCTATTCTGTTCTTCCAGCATCTCTGTCAAGAAGTTTCATTATGCAAATCAGCACTCCTTCCCAGAGAGACCAGGGGAGGGGTGGTGGTGAAAACAGTGCAGAGATGTGCTAGACAGGAATTAGGCCAAGAATATCCACACTTCCTAAATTGAGAAATCTCCCAGGGAAATGTTTTTTAATTCCCACCAAGATGAAAAGTAATGTGAAAGTCTGCTCTTTTAAATATTTTTTTCTGTCTTACTTTCTCTTCAAAAAATCAATAGTTTTTTTTAAAAAAATCAATAGTTTTCTTTTTAGCTTTCTAAATGTCTTTATTTTCCCTTAAGAAAATATTATTGCAAACTCATAGTATGTTTGCACATGTTAAAGCCTTCCAGTTTTTTCAGAAATAAATGTATCTTGGGCTACTTTCTTAAAGTCAGCTGATGATGACTCCAAGATAATTTACCTGCCTCATGACATTGAGAAGTGATATTGAAGCTGAGGCTTGGGGGATGAGTAGGACTTAGTCAACTGGAGAAGTGGAAGCAATTCCAGACAGAAAAGACAGTCTAGACAAAGGCTGAGGATGGAACTTGCATGGTGGTGGAAACGCTAGAAGAAGTGATGGAACTTGGATGAGAGAATCGTAAGATGATACTGGAGAGTTAATCACAAGAGCCTTATGCAGCAAACCTTAAGATTTTTGATTTTAGGTTAAGTCGTGGATGATGTATTAAGCAGAGATGCAGAAAATCTAATGGAGTAGTGTTTCTCAACCTTCCTAATGCCATCACCCTTTAATACAGTTTCTCGTGTTTTTGTAACATGATAATATAGAGTATCCATTTGTTCTGATGAAATCATTGTCTCTTGTTCTGTCTACAAGATTCACACTAGCACAATGAAGTACTCTGGAATTTCCATTCTTCCCAATTTTATTCGTAATTGGCTAGTATCATTCAGTTACAGCAAAAAACACAGGGAAATGTCTTTCTGGTGCTTTTGGCTTTCAGTCAAGTTTCATCTGACATAAACAATTGATATATATTCTCATCTGAATTTGAGTTGGCTTTCTGATAGTTTCTAGTGGATGTATTGCAGCTACCATTTTAAAATTATCTTTAGAAAAATTTAATCTTAATATGATATCAATAATATTTTTCAGGAACTTCTACATTCTGCTCGAAATTACCTTTCTTAGGAATGGGTAAATGAATGAAACTAAGAACCAGAACCCTTATACTATTATGAATTATCATTATCTGTGTCTCAAATATTTAATGTTAGATTTTACAAAACTTGAATAAATAAGTACTAGACTGAAAGAGATATAGAAATAATACATACATAGCTCTGTTTGCTTAACTCATGCTTTCTCCTCCTTGTTATTCTTTTGCTTGCATGTAAGAGTTATGTGATGTGTTAATCTGGGTAGACTAGAGAAACAAATTCTTAGACATGCATATGGATATATGGGAAGGGTTTATATACAAGAGGAATGGAACATTGAGAAAGCATCCCAACTAGTCCAGTTCAAAGTCATAAGTCCGGTATTAGCCCATATGTCCGACACCAGTCTATCAAGTCTCCTTCTGACTTACTAAGCATGTGCGATGACACCAGGAAAATCACAGGTGAGTGGTTTGCAGAGCCTCGTGTGTCTGGTGGCAGTAGAAACATCTCGTGATTGCAGGGGTCTCCCCATGACCTTCTGAGCAACTCAGCTCTGGCAGGAGTCTCCATGGGGCTTCTCAGGCCCCAGATGTTTGGCTTCATCAGGGCAAGCCCATGTAAACTCTTCTCTGGCTCCTCCATTCTCCAGGAATCAGCATTGATCAATATGAGGTCATCTCGTCTTGTCAGGAGTTCATCTCTCAGGAACTCAGTCTAGTCTCTCTCTCCTCCAATTGGGAAATAATGCAAGACTTCCCAGGATTCTCAGGAGAAAGAGGTATCATTGGCTATCTCCAGAGTGACAGTCTAGACTTCACCCCTAAACTCCCAATCATGAAATTGACATCAAGTGCATGACCGCAGCATTCTCTGATCTCAATGTAATAAACTTGAAAAAATAATCCTGCCTGTAAACTGTACATGGTTCACTTTACCCTGGTATTTGTCCAGAAAGACAGGGCTTTCAACGCCTGTACAGTTACCATCTCAGAAACTCACAGAGAAAGTTCTACCCTGTCTTGTAGAGCCTCTGTGAGTCGGTATTGACTCAGTGACAGTTATTTTTTGGTTTGATTGTCCATTTCCCTGGAATGACCTCCAACTCCTTGGGAAATTTATAAGTGAAAAATGTGTCTTCATAGTTCATGGGAAGCCTGATAAAAAGGACTAGGTTGAAGACCCAGTCTCCTCCAATATGAATTTACTAACATAACAAAAGAGAATATCTACTTCCAATCAGGGTCATAATTAAGACACTGGAGTTAAAACTTCTCTGTAAATCTTTGTGTGGATGGTGCACAGTTCAATCTACATCATATTAGAAGCAGCTTTGAAAATGATAGGTTGAACTGAAAAGTTTGGGTGCTGATAACAGAGACATTTTTCTAATAATATTTCTCATATGACTCTTCCTTTAGGCAACTGACTTGGACCCTCCTAGAACTACTAATGCTCTCTTCTTGGCTTCCTTAGCATTCTGGGATAACTGTTATTGTGTTCCGATTTCTTGTTTTCTTCCCTGCCTGAGCAAATCGAGATTTTGACTAATTATTTTCTCTTCAAAAATAAGTGTAATCCTTTTACTTGCATGCAATAGTTAGCTGATAAATTATAAATTCATGGTAAATGAATAAGCTAGCCTGAGGTGAAGACCTTTAAGAATCCTTAAAAAAAATTTAGGGAGATCATTAAAATAACATCTCTTAAGTTCTGAATTTTCCTACCAGGCATTGGGATGATTGTTTATTACATAAAGGAGACAGGAAAGTTGATGGATGCAGGTAGAGGGGTCTTTGGGCAGAATGTCATGTAGTTCTGCTTTTATAAATAATCTTGATAAAAATATATATGCAAAACACAGCTGTTAGAAGGGACAACAGCAGTTATAGACAATATAGTAATTATAGAACTCAGCATTAAAATCTCATTGCTTAATGACCTATTGTTTTTAAAAAGAAGTGTTTCATAGATGACTGTCCCTGAAATTCCATCAATTTTCACTGTTTCTTTGTATAAAAGACTTCAAAGTTATTCACATTCTATAAAGTTTGTATACATGTATGCCACAAACACACATGAACATATATAGATGATTTCTCACCAAAAAGATTGTTGGAAGCTTTATACATAACTTCAAGACTATACCTTAAAACTATTGGAAATGAAAATAAAGGACAAAGGATGTCGTTATTCTGATCATGTCTGTTTTGTGTGTGTGTGTGTGCGTGTGTGTGTGTGTGTACAGATAGAGGGATTTTGGGCTGAAGGACATACAATTCTTCTTTTACCAGCACCAAAAATACAAACATTGGAAACAACTATTAGAAGAGACATCATAACACACACACAAGAATTTCTAACAGCTCAAGGGAAAATGGAACTAAACAATAGTGGATACCATCTAGACACCTTTGTAAGCACTTGTGTGTGTGTTTTGGAATAATCCTTAATTTTTTTGGTTATCTGATGGTGAAGCGAGCCCCCCACAACTAATCATAAATCTGGTAGGCCCAATTGTGCAGTTAAATTATATAGAGAGATTAAAGTCATAGAGAATAAGAGAGATAGGAGAGCAAAATGAAAGAGTCAGACACATGTCATGGTAGCAAGCTCATCTCTTGGGTGGCAGTGATCCCAACTGCCAGGTGCATGCACAACACAGCAGAGAGGGCCAGAGAGAGTGATTGATTACTTACCAAGACCTACATGGCTTTGGGAGGCATGCAAGTCCCCTGATTTCAGGTAAACACTCACATCACAGGAAAGGGTTGTATTATAAGTCATACAGTGATGAGAAGGGTGTGTGGTTTAAGGGTATACACACAATAAGAAGGGGAGAGATTGGGGACACACAAGTGACAAGGTGGGTGGACCCTAGATTCATGATGATGGCCTAACCTTGTTTGCCCTCTGGCTGGAGACTTGCTTTTTTCTAAATTTATTATTTATTCCCTAACAGAAAAGAATGAGCCCCACTGGTGGTGGGACAGAAAATAGGATCTGCTTACTCTGGATGGCTAATGTCTTCAGTGAGATAACTTGAGAATCATTTACCATTAGTTGCAAGTAGTGTCCAAGGTCTCACACACACACACACACACACACACACACACACACATATTCACGCACACATATATATTTTGGGGAGACGAGCTGTGGAAAATTCTTTTTATATCCCACAGTTATCAAAAGCTTTATTTAAAAATATGTGTTTATGTGCTTAGCATAAAAGATAGAATAGTTTTTATCTCCATAAGTCTTCTTCAAAGAAGATTAAAAACAGGAAGTGTATGCCTTTTAGAAAATTTAATGTGGGAGGATATGCTACTTTATCAAATGAGCCTTTATCTAGTACTTACTTTATTTAGAACAGGGTATGAGCATTTTGACATGCAAAACAAATGGAATACAAAATTCCTTCTTTCTGGTTATTTAACCTCGGGATGGATAGACCAAACATAAATTAATAGGGTAACTTGAAGTACTCATCAAAGAATATATGAAGAAATGAGACTCAAAAAATGTGTTAATTGCCTGTAACCTTTTCATTTGAAGCACTCCTCCACTTTTCTGAACAAGTTAAATTCTTGATGATAGTTGATACTTTATAAAAAAATTATAATGACTTAGAAGAAAGTCTACCTTTCTTGGCATCGTATCAACAGTCCTTCAGAATCTGCGAAAATTTACATTCCCAGTGCTCTACTCTCAGTACTACAGAGAATCACTGAGTTTTACTGGTGACCCTGGGATGCTTAGAGACCCTTTATTCTTACGATGTTTTCCCATATTCCGAGATTTACTATGTACACTGAGAACACAGCTGCATTTGTTAAGAGATTAGTCCCAAGGAATTGTTTGTGCTTTGAACAATTTCACCATGATGTTATTGTTATACTGTTCAAGCTTTGTACCCTTGTCTCGTTGATATATAAAGCTGTATTCTGGAAACAAAATTCTGCCTTTGGATTATCAGTCCACTGGCCACTGTTTTCCTCAGGTCGTCACTGACTGCAGGTCCAAAGCACTGGATGGTAATAAGTACTATTCCTCTTCCCATCTCTCTGTGTCACCATGAGAAACATATGTGATTTTTTGAACTCCGTACAAAGAACATTTTCTCTCTAACTGCTTTTATGATTTCCCATTAACTCCTATGTAGCCAGTAAATGTCTTTTTTTAATGATAAGAGAATAATAGGGTTGAATAATGTGCTCAAATCCCAACCAAAGCTCTTTGCAATTTCAAACTTTTGGAAACTTTCCCCCTCTAAATACAAATCTCTTAGAAGTTAGAGGAATATTATAATAAAGTCCCCAAAGTTAAACAAACCTATTGTCTTTTCATTGATTTTTACTCATGGTGACCACATGTGAGTACAACTATTTTATTGATTTTATTGGCTGTAATTTTTATAGGAATAGACAGCTTTTTCTTCCATGGTTTTCCTGGGAAGGTTTGAAACCCCAATGATTTTGTAAAGAGTCAAGCATGAACCACTTGTACCATCCAGGGACCCTCAGGATAATAACAGGACCCACACAGTGTCTGCAACAGTGGAGTCAAAGACCAAACAATTGTGAGGATGGTGCCATGCTCAGTTATGGTAGATACAGTGTTCTTGTAAGCTGGAACCAACTCAAGGGCAACTACCAGCAACAGCAATAACCATATAAAAATTAATTATAAAATAGCTATAAGTCATACAGACTGGTGCTTGATATGTAATACCTCCTACATATTCTAGTCACTAATAATATTACTTATAGTTAGAACCATGATGATGCTAAAATAATTTGTTTTTGCAAGATTTAAAAGAGACAGTTTTATCCAGATAGAGCAGGAAAGGAAGCAATGTGCTGGGCCAGTCTATATAATTTAAAAAGCAGCAATATAGCACTATCAGTCATCAACTTAAACATTTACTGATGACCTTCTAGATGTTAGGGAATACTCTTGGTACTAGGGTTACCAAGATAAGTCACATATGGTAACTATTGTTAAGTGTTTGATTATGAACAGAAGGAATGGAGATTTGGCCCCACCAGCTACTTTATTGGTGAAAAGATATGGTGTTATATTCCCATAGAGATTACAGTCTAGGGTACTCTGAGCTCTGGTGATTCTCTTTCTTACAGGGTCACTATGAGTCAGAATCAACTTGATAACACCCTATAACAAAGCTTAAAAATAAAGGAAGAAAGAGAAAATTTCATAATCAAGGGTATGTCAAAAATGTTGATATGTAAGCATATTGTTGATGTTGTTGTTAGATAGCCTCACATCAATGACAACCATTAGCAGCCCTACCTAAACAGAATCGCAACTGTGGTGTGTTGAATCCATGTTGCAGCCACCATGTCAACCCATCTTGTCAGTGGTCTTTTTTGACCTTCTACTTTGTTAATGTCTCTTTTGGTAACATTTCCAAAAATGTGAGAAGGATTTTCACCATCATGCATCTAAGGAGTATTTTTGCTGCACTTCTTCTAAAACAGGATTTGTTTGTACTTTTAGTAGTCCACAGTATTTTCAATATTCTTCACTAGCATAATTCAAATGCCTTGATTTGTCTTCGTCTTCCTTATTCACTGTCTGGTTTTCACAAGCACATGAAGTGTTTGAAAATACTATGACTTGGGTCAGAGTCACCTTAGACCTCCAAGTGACTTCTTTGCACATAGAAATATCTACTTTTTTAATAAAAGACTTTGAGAATCCTTTTCTCTCTAAGCTTTAGACTTCTTAGAACTAGGCTGAATATAATAATAATAATAATAATAATAATAATAATAATAAAATAACAAATCAAGCAAACCTATTATCTTTTCGTTGATTTTGATTCTTGGTGACCCCAACTGTTATAGAGTAGAATTGCTCCATAGGGTTTATTGACTGTAATTTTTATAGATATAGCCAGTCCTTTCTTCCATGGTACTTCTGGGAATGATTGAATCTCCAATTATTTTGTCAGTAGTCAAGCCTAAATCATTTGCACCATTCAGGGATCTTAAACTATTAGTGTATTTGAAGACAAATACTAATCTTTGCAAACTAGTTTTCTCTTGCTCTTGGATATTTGGACCAGTGTGTGTCTGCCTTGCTTGTGCCTCAATTAGCAAGATGCTCTACCCATGGGCACCTAATCCGTGAACTGTCGCTGTGAGTTGAGTTTCCTTCAAGCCCTGCTTTGCCATGCTACTGGAATATACATCTCTGGAGCTGGGGCCTGTCAGACTCTGGCTGATTGTTGGTGACTTGCATTAGTGTTTTCCGCCTGTGGCTGGATAGTCTGAATTGCTCTATGGCCCTCAAGACTCAGGGGACTACCAGTGTGTCATTCACTGGCCAGTGGTGTTCCTGCAGATGGGTTCATGAGCCCCCAAAAGTACATGAGTCAGGAGAAACCTCCAGTTCAACTCAGATGGAACTTGCTCGCTTCTATAACTTACCACATGAAAAATAGATGCGTTTGAATTATGATGCTGGTGGAGAATATTGGACTAACAAAAGGACAAACAAACCAGTCCAGGAAGAAGGACAGCCAGATTGCTCCTCAGAGACAAGAAAAATGAAACTTCATCGTACATACTTTGAATAGGAGACAATACTTTGTCAGGAGAGCCTAGTCCTTAGAGAAGGACATCATGCTTGGTACAGTAGTGGGACCAGGAATAAAAGTATGCCTTTCAACAAATGGATTGACACAGTGGCTACATTGAGATCAACCATAAGAATGATTATGAGGATGAAATATGGCCTGGCAGTGTGCCATTTTGCAGACATAGTGTCACTAGAAGTCAGGATCAACTCCATGGCACCTAACAACTAACATGTAACTTTTGTGGAAGATCTGCTCCTATATTTTCTTTGGTCTTTAATTTGCTAAGCTTTAGCTTTTAATCCAAACAAATTTCATTATATGTTATGCATTGCAGAGGCAGTGATTTAATTAATGTGGCTTTTCTGGGGAATATCTTCTACTCTCACCAAAAGACCTTTTCCTGCACTGGTTTGGTAATGAGGTGGTGTAGGACTTACCTGTGAGTCATTTTAAAGATGATTCCTGCAAAGTCCTCTGAGAAACACCAGCAAGCACCAGGAGTGGACTGGGGATTCCTGACTAGTGAGTCTCCTAAATCTATGAGAGAACGGTGGCAAAACCAGGAGCCTGAGTCTGGGACACACTGATGGACTTCCCCAAGCAGGAGGCTGCCTGACAGAGTGAGATGTCTCTGGACACTTAATTCAGGTCCCTGGGTTTGCTGATCCCAGGAACTTGAGCTGAATAACTTTGGGTTAATACTTCCAGAGGAGTACTATGCCCCATTGGGCATTTATTAGCAGAACTGAAAGGATTTTGTAACATGGTCTGATAAACAACACAACCCCAAGCATTTCTCATTCACATTACAGACTGTTAACTTCCTTAATAAACAATTTGATCATGAAAAAAAGAAGAAAATTAATATGATAGAAGACAAAATAAGAAAAAAATAAAATAGAAATATACAAATTATCTGGGACACCATTAAAAGGGGTAACTTACATGAAAGTAAAATTGCAGAATGAAATTTGATGGAAAAAAGAGAGGGAGAAGTGTGGGAAAAAAAGTCACAGAGAAAGCTGGAGAGATTTTAGGAGGTTCCCCCCATTTATCATGAAAAAAAATTGAAGATATGCTTTCAAGAAGCTAAGCAAACTCCAAGCAGGATAAACCTGGATAGGAAATCACTAAGAGGTGGTCTAATCAATCTTTGTAAAACCCAAGGAAATGGAACTATACTGAAAGCAACTTGAGGAAAACAGTGTTATCTGCAAAGTAGGACCAATAAAACTAAGCTTTGATATTTGCAGAAATGTTGCAGTGAAGAACAAGAAAGAATGAAAAAATTATATGCCCAAATTGTCCCCCCAATACAATGGCAGAGTTGCCTTCAAGCTCACTAATTCAGTTTTCCTTTACTTCAATTCTATTACTCTGTTCATTTTAATGGTTTTTATTTATGCTACTTAATTACCTTGAAGAATTCCATTTGGAATGGCATCTATAATTTTTCAATTATTTGATCCATCTGTTGTAGGTATCTAAACACCATTATCTGGAATTCTACTTCTGTTGACCTAGGGTCTCTTTTGCAGAGTAATCCTTTGGGTTTCTGTGTTTGGAAGTTGTTTAGTGTGTGTGTGTGTGTTTGTGTGTATGTGTGTGTGTGAGAGAGAGAGAGAGAGAGAGAGAGAGCGTGTTTACTGCTTTTGATTGATGTTTCCTTGGAATTGTGGTATAGCTATTGTTCTTGGGGCAGTCGTATTTTTGTCATATGAACTGAGGTTTTCAGTTGTGTCTGAAACATTGTGTTGTTTTTGTATTTGTTTCTATATGCTGATCAAGCAGTAATGGAGTGGACGATGGCCCATTAGTTATAGCTGTTGGTGGTATTATAGTGGCTAGGTCATTCAGAGGCAGTCAAGTGAAAATTAAGAGGGATAATAAAAACAAAATAACAGAACAATATTAAATAAAAAAAAACTTGGAAAGAAACACACATGTAGAAAGCAGACACATACTCATTCAGTCCAGAACCAAGAGTTATTTTCATTTTTTCAATTATCTACATGTTCTTACCAAGGTCCTGCTCAGAATGCTCATAGGAGGGTGGATGGTGGCAGGAGATGTTATCTTTTCTTGTCAAGAGGGAGTTGTGGGAGTTAGAGATGATTCCATTCCCCTTGAGACTTATATCTCACTACTTATGCTTTATCAAAACAACAAAAGAAAAACAAACATATTCCAAGACCAGAACTGACCGATGTTTTGCTCAAGGCCCCTGTCCAGCTACTAATTTCTGTGAGGCCTAAGGCTCTGCTGACTATATATCAAAACAAAAGGAAAAAGGACAAAAATTAAACAAACTAATTAACTAAAAAGTCAGGCTTCTCAACTCCATTTACCCCCAGGGAACCCACAGGAATGGAACGTTCCCTGGAATTGGGTGTAGTGCTCAAGAGAAGAGGGTGCTATCAGACGTGATGTCCAAGACCATGAATGCATTGGCCAACTCCCCTGTGAGGACTGGGGACTCATGATGATACATTCCCCCCTCTACCTTGCTGTGCTTCACTCTGCTCTGATCCTCTTTCAAACTTTACCCATAGCTATGGGGCTGTGGAGAGAGGGAAACAATAAGCTTCTGGATGTACTGGGTTGGGTCCTGGTCAATCCTCTGGTCAGGGAGAATGGGCAGTGGGTGAGGAGGCAGGGCTGCCTTGTCATCTTATTGTCAGGTTCCAGGCATTATTCTGTGCTTCAGGACCATCTGTTCAGCTCACTATAAATCAGCTGAGAATGTTCTGGTCTGTTCAAAGTCTGTGTATTGGCTCTGTCCCCTGTCCTTGTCAGTGTGTCTGGGTCACTCAAGCACCCTTTCTTCAGCGATCCAGGTCCCCATGTCTGACCTCCACATGTATTTTCTATTGTCTCTATTTTATAGGATGTACAAAGTGAATTGTTTAAATCACTTTCTTACCAGAAGTCCTTTATATGACTTTGTTTCCACTAATGGTCAATTTTTCCCTTTTTAAAAATTAAACACAATACTCGTTGACATTTACGTTAATTAAGCATTAATTACCATTAATTAAACATATCACTCACTGTTGATTGTGATTCATATTAACCCTATGAGATAGAGTAAATCTGTCCTTGTGAGCTTCTGACACTAAAACTTTATGGGAGAAGAAAACTTTATTTTTGCCCTTCAGAGTGGTTGGTGGTTTCTAATTGCTGTCCTTAAGGTTAGTGATTGAATATATAATCCAAATTAAGCATAAGATAATTTTTTTTAATTTCAGTGACTGAGACTGAGGGCAATTTATATAAACTATCTGTGTGTCCTTAGAAAGAAACATGTGTATCAATTACTCAACAATATTTAAGCACATCTTTTTAAATTAAATCCTTTTATTAGGAGCTCAAACAACTCTTAGCACAATCCATACATACATCTCTTGTATGCAAAGCACATTTGTACCTTTGATGCCATCATCATTCTCAAAACATTTCCTTTCTACATATGTCCTTGGTATTGGGTTCTCCTTTTTCCACTCCTTCCCTCGCTCCCCCATCCTTCATGAATCCTTGATAATTTATAACTTATTATTATTTTATCATATCAAATGCTGTCTGATGTATCCCTTTGCCCACTTCCTTCTTGTTCATACCCCAGGGAGGAGGTTATATGTAGATCCTTATAATCGGTTTCCCCTTTCTACTCCACCTTCCCTCCATCCTCCCGATATCATCATGCTCCCTACTGGCCCTAATGGGATTATCTGTTCTGGATTCCCCATGTTTCCAGTTCCTATCTGTACCAGTGTACATCCTCTGGTAACCAGATTCGTAAGGTAGAAATCAGATCATGATAGTGGAAGGAAGGAAGCATTTTAGAACTAGAGGAAAGTTACATATTTCATCATTGCTACACTGTGCCCTGACTAGCTTGTCTTCTCCCCATGACCCTTCTTTAAGAGGATGTCACTTGCTCTCCAGATAGACCTTGGGTCCCCAATCTGTACTCCTCCTCATCCATAATTATATAAACTTTAGTTCTTTGATGCATGATACCTGATTCCTTCGACACCTCATGTCACACAGGTTGGTGTGCTTCTTCTTTGTGGACTTTGTTGCTTCTCAGCTAGATGGCTGCTTGTTTATCTTCAAATCTTTAAGATTCCAGACGCTATGTCTTTTAATATCTGGGAACCATAAGCTTTCTTCACCACAATTGCTTATGCACACCTTTGTCTTCAGTAATCAGATCAGGAGAGTGGACATGCAATGATATGATTTTTGTTCTTTGATGCCTGATAACTGCGTCTATTGATACCTCATGGTTACACAGGCTGGTGTGCTTTTTCCATGTGGATTTTATTGCTTCTGATCTATATGGTTGCATGTTCACTTTCAAGCCTTTAAGATCCCAGACACTACATCTTTTGATAGTCAGGCACCATGATCTTTCTTCACTACTTTTGCTTGTACACACATTTGTCTTCAGTGTTGGGTCAGGAAGGTGAGCATCAAGGAATGCCAATTTAATAAAACAAAGTGTTCTTGCATTTAAGTACTTGAGTAGAGGATCAATGTCCATCTGCTGCCTTAATATTAATCCCATAAATATATGTACTTAGATCTATTTCTCCATCATCATATATAAATATATTTATCTATGTTCATGCCTATCTTTAGAACTCTGTAAATGCCATTTGACTCCTAGCTATTTCCTATATTTCCTTTTACTTTCCTTTTGTCTCACCATCATTCCTGTCCTTCATTTGGATTTCAGTAATTTCTCTCTGTTACATTTCTCTTGATCAATTCCTATCAGGCATCTTACACCCAACTCGCCACTGATTTTGGATCACTTGTTGTTCCCTTGTCTCTGGGTTGGTCAACACCACCTCCTTTCCCCCACCTCCCCATCTCCCTAGCCCCCTCCCCGCTGAAACCATCCATCCCATTGCTTTCTCCTTCAGAGTGCTCATCCAGCCTATTTTATCTAGATAGATTGCAGAGATGATAATATGTACAAAAAAACAAGACGTCACAAGATGAAGGGACAAAAGAAAACAAAAGGATGACAAAAACAAAAGAACCAATGTATGGAAAAATATACAAAAAAAGTAAAAAATAAATAATAATCACAAAAGAAAACATGTAAGTAGTTTAAGGTCTGTTCATTGACTTCCAGGAGGGTCCTTCAGTTGAGTCAGATGGAATGCCACACCCTGGCCCTGAAGTATATTCTTGACACTTCCCTGGGAACTCCATGCTCTGCCCCTCCTGCTGCTTTGTTGCACAACCTAGCCAAAATGTGGTGGGGTCAGACTGTGTGCACTGCAGATCCTGCTTCTTTAGTATTGTCCCCATGGGGCCTTGGATCAGCAAGGGATGTCATATTTCATAGTGGGACTGGCCATATGATCCTCTCTGTTCTGAGTGGGGAGATCATCCTCGATACTTAATGGGCCAAGTTACACTCCACTCTCTCTTCCTCTCCTTCCATTTGCTCTTGTGTGCTCTGGTCAGACACATCCCTCTCCTCATGTTGCAGTCTCAGTGCTGACCTTGAAAGAAATGCCCCTGGGGAGAAGGGCAGCTGTCCATGTAGTTGGGATTGGGACTGGACCCTCATACCCCTTCACTGTCTCCCCACTCCATGCCATCATGCTGCATTGACATCCTGGAAGCCCAGAGTTAAGGTTGATTCCTCTTTCCCTGTGGAGATATAAACAATATGCTCCCCTTGGGTGGGTTTAGTGCCCCATTCCCCCATTATACATCGCCATGTCCCACCCCCCACCCCCCCGCCTCCCACAGTTGGCTGCCATATGTAGCACTGGATTTGGTATGGCCCTGCCATTCTACCTGGGCTTCACCCCAGGAATTTCTGTATGCAGTCATTTTCCCCCCTATACCCCTTTATACCCATTTTGCCTTTTTTTAGGTTACCTCAGCAGACTGATGCTGTACTTGTCCTTTGGGGATTGGTTTACTTCACTTGGCATAATTTCCTCCAGTTCTTCCCATGCTTCATGTGTTCATCACTGTTAAGCACACCTTTTACTTATGTTTTGTTTATACATTTTGCAACTATGTTATCATGATATCTTTTGTAGGAAATTTAGAATTTCCATATGCCTCTCATGCATTGTAAATATGTCATTTATTTATTATTCCTCTTTATCTCTGGTAATATATGAACTGACTGAACTCACTAACTGTGTTAGGCAGGGCTCTCCAGAGAAGCAAAACTTATGATAAAATATATTTAAAAGGATAGGTGTAAAATGATATTTATATAGTAAAATGGAATATAACAGCAAATAGTCCATATAGCAGTACAGAGAGCTCATTTCAACTCACTTTCATGGAACATCCTTCCAACTCATGTTGACCCTAGTCCAAGGCTAAGGAAGCAGACAGCAGGAAGATGAAGGAGTAAGGCACAGCAGAGGTCCATAGCACAGCGAAACAAAGAGGACACAGGGGAGTGATCAGGGTGGCTGGCTGGAGTTCCTGCATCTGGAGTGGTGGGAAGACCAAAGGGGTTGGTCCACAGGCAGTAGACATGGCAAGGTGAAGTGGTGCCCATGGTGGGGAACAGCATGGCACAGAGATGGTCTGCCGTAGTCCATGGTCGTCTCGCACAGATGGAACAGAGCACTGAATGGCCCATAGGTAGGACAGCACACGTAACGAGACAGATCACACAGCACTGGCCATTTATCTCAGTCGTAACTTCAAAGGCGATCATCAAGGTCATCAAACTCAATCTGACTGACTGACTCAACTCCATCCATATCTTCTTACAAGTGCCATGTTGACACAAAACACCTATCATGTGGATATAAAGTCAATAGTAAACGTTGACATAGTAACCATTAGGTCAGTGAAGAACTGCCCTTGTGAGTTCCAGAAAGTGTAAACTTTTAACGAGGAGAATGCCCGTCATTCTCTCATCTCATTTTCATTCTGAACTGAAATGCGTTTACCTTAAAACCTATTTTTGGTTTATATGTACATAACTGAACCGTGTTTTGGTTGTTGCTGTTGTTGTTGTTTTCCCAGAAGTTCTCTTTCTAATTCTTCTGTATTCTTAGACTCTAAATGTTAATATAGGGTCACTGTGAGTTGGATTTATTCAATGACAGTGAGGGAGAATATGTTAAACTGATTTCTTATTAGCAACATATATTGGCATTATTTTTTACTTGTTGAAACTGTCTATCAATCTTTGTCACCTGACTAGAAATTGCTTTAGTATCAGTACACCTTAAACTAAGATGTAGTTCTTTGGAAATGAAGACTTTATGTAAGTAATTTTCTTAGAACCCCCCCTCCGCCCCACACATGCTTAGAATAAGTCTTGGCTTTTCTACTTTTTTTCTAGATTTTGGAGTCTCGAATGCAAAAATCTCAAAACCCAAAGACAATCGAGTAATTCTACAGAAATTTTTTCCTCTTTTATCTTGTTTTCTCCCTCAGAAAATGTGACTTTTTGGTCAGTAGCATAGTTCATTTGAATTAATGCATATATAGTTCAAAATATATTTTAGTTGGAAGGGTCTTCATTATATTTACTTCCTGCTGATGCCAGAAACAAATCCAGTAATTTTACAGGTATAGAAATTAAATAACTCATCCAAAGTTTCAAATCTAGCAAACAGCATAATTATGATTACATACAGGGTAAATAGTTGACTTCACACTAAATATTTTTGTCTATTTTTGTATTAAATTTTGTTTCTTTAAAAAATATAATCTGTCTGTGATGAGCCAAAGTAGATTAACTTACTACAGAAGATGTCTCCTTAAAATTTTCAGTAATCTACTTAAGGCAAAATCAGAATTGAACAGTTTGAAAAGCAAAACTAATGGTCCAATTCTTCAATAAAAATTCCTTAGGACTCAACAAAATGATACATAACTTCTTTGCAAAGCACTTCTACAGACACCATTAGCCTTTTCCTTACATCCATATTCTGAGAAATGAAAAAAAATCTGAATCACTGCTATGCATCTATTATCTCTTAGAAATGGATAAGAAAATTGTGAGATCATATTTAAATGATTTTGATTTGCTTAGGAGGAAATTGTGGCTTTAGCTTCCTTGACTTCTTTTTGACTTTTGGTTTTGCTAATTTCATAACAGGAATTTATATGTCCCGAAGTCTTGCTGACTTTGATTTTTAAAACAATATTCGTGTTGTAATTAGGATTTTATGAGGAATGACTTAAACAGATGCTTTCTTAGAGGAAATATAGGACTGTTGTATTGCACATAAAGATTAGCTTTTGAATATGTGGTACTTCCTGTTAGAATGTAAGCAATGAAAGAATGCAATCCTTTTCAGAAAATGCAGAATAATGCCAATGCACTGGAGGCATTCCATTAGTATTTGCTGCCTCTGGTGAGACTTGCTCAGCAATTCAGTTATTGAAGTAGACTGTTGAATAATCTTCTCTAATCTGTTCTATCCCTCCCTTCCTTGTCAGTAAGTCTGACATCATGGCAATAAGTAGGAGCTGCCATCCTGAAGATCAGGATGCTTTTTGAGAAAATCACTCATCTCCTTGATGACACACATAAATAAAGGATATGAATCTGAAGAAATTACAGCAAACTGAAATGCGAAAATGAGAATGAACAGATGCAGTGGTGCTTAGGATAGAGTTCAGAGGGTGAGAGACTTAAAACACAGAGAAAATGATATTATAGTTTGTCATCTTCAAACTTGCATTCTATTTTTCAAAAAACACGCTTGATCACACAAAGCCTTTATATACTTAACACATGTTGAAAGCTTAAAATATGGTAAAGGAAGATGGTATATGATCAAATATAAACATTTTAAAAGCATTTAAAATATATCACTCCTCCCAACAATATTACCAATCCTGAGAAGAATGGAAATTCCTGAATGCTTCACTGTGCTCACGAGGAACTCATATATGGATCAAGAGGCAGTTGTGCAAACAGAGCAGAGAACCCTGCATGCTTTCAAATCAGTAAAGGTGTACATCAGGGCTGCATTCTGTTGTCATAGTTGTTCAATCTGTATGTGGAAGAAATCATCAAAGACACAAAGTCAGTTCTATGCTGTCCTGTAGGGTGACTTAAGTCCTAATTAACTTGATGGGTGGCATTGAGGTTTTTAAAATACATTGTTTGACAGATGGCAGTGTTGATGTTAGAGTTCTAAGCACTCTTCCCACTATTTCGTACATTGAAGAAAATCGAGACATTCTATTCCTATTTTCACAGAAACCAATGGGGGCAATTCTACTTTGTCCTACAGGGTCACGATGAATCAGAATCTACTCGATGGCAGTGATTTTAATTTAGAGGTCCAAACCAAACCTCTGACGAAAGGCTATTTCAGTTAGAATTCAGAGCACTTCAATTCTAGTATTGATTCCAACAATTTTAAGTTAAAAACCACCTCTGTCCTCATCTATAAATTAAATGTGTGGATATCACCATCCCAGGCTCTCCTTGCTGTCCTCAGGGAGTATTGTGCCAGCTAAAGAATGATTAGTGCATTTTTTCCAGCTTTCTGCATTTTTGAAACCCTGAAACTTCCTGCATTATTGTTAGCTCTAGATGTCTAATGTTGTAAGTTCTTTGTCACTAGACTTTGTCACTGTTTACATTTTTCATTCCGAGAGGTTGATTGACTAATCATTGGCTACACTTTTGGGACAAGTAGAGGACCAGCTATCTATCCGCTAACCAAGGGTCAATTCTGACCCATTTGTAGGATAAAACTGCACTCCATAGGGTGTTCTTGGCTGTATTCATTGCCAAATAAGATCACTAACACAACACCACGATGTGGAGTTGAACTTTCCAACATTTTCATTAGCAGTCTTAGGCTACCACATAATATGGTTGTATCAATATGAGGATTAAGAGTGCAGGAGTGGAGTCTAGACTGTCAATCTGGAGCTAGCCAATGAGACCTCTGTGTGGGCATGGCCTTCTCCTGAGAATTCTGGGAAATGTGGTCATTAATTTCTTCTTGCAGGAGACACTATCTCTCTGGGTTCACTTCCTTGGGGACTTTCTACTGACTACACTGGCTGCCTGAGAGACTCGACTGACCAGGCTGGCTCCTTGCGAGACATCCCTGAGGAGAAGCCACATAGCCCTACCCTGAAGCAGCAAGCAATGTGGACCCAGAGAAGACACGTGGAGACTCCTGCCAGCGATGAGATGCCTACAACACCACTGGATCCAAAGACTTTCTCCCCTCTGGCTTGTGATTGTCCTGCATGTGGCATCATTGCATGTGTTTTGTGAGCATGGAGGACTTTGTTGGGCTAGTATTAGACTTATGGACTTGATTTGAACTGGGCTGGGATGTTTTCTTAATGTACAATTACCCTTTATATCAAATGCTCTCTTATATACATATGCCTTCTTACGAATTTGTTTCTTTAGTCTACCCAGACTAACATACAGTCTAACAAACCTCTTCTACAATAAGGGACCTCAGATGGGAAAGGGATTTCGTAGACAATGCAAGGCAACTAGAGGGCATTTCCCCAAAAGCAGAATAGCCTTGTTTTTATGGAAGGTCAGACATTTTTTTAAAAAAGAGAATAAATTGATGTATTGGTTCCAACTGTTTCATTTCTTTAGGAAGAGGAGTCAGGGGAATGGTTTAAGATTATTAGCTACTAAAGATTGATTCCAAACATGTGCTATTTTTGGTCCAGTCTACAATGAAGACTGTGAAGCTAAGTAAAAGTCATCAATATAAGCTCTTAGGTTGTCTGCTACACTATAATTTTGAAAACAAATGAGCAGTTTACTCTGGTTCTTCAGCCTATTATAATCCACCAGCAATTTTCATGCATGAATGAATTGTCTTACTTTTATCAACAGCAGAGTCAGGTGAGCAACTACAAGGACATGACTTATGAATTACTAAAATTTAACTTTAAGACTTATAAAATTCTCAAAGCCAAGAGAGTCTCATCTTCATATTCTTGACATCATTTATATAAACTCATAACATTGGCATACTCAGATAAACTGTTCCTTCTGACAGACTCAGAACACTTAGAGTCATTTCATCAATCAGTTTACTGTCTCCTTATTGATAAATTGCTTGTCAATAATATCATTAAGCTTTTCACAAAAAAAGTCTATGGGAAATTTCATAAACATAAAAATTAGTATTCACTTCCACATTTTATTGGTGCTATAGAAAATTATAACGATTTCTTCACCAAAGAAGAAATATAATATTTCAGGATGGCTAATTTATTTGGTTCCTCATTTTCATCTATAAAAGAGAAAAGTTCACCACTACCCTAATCAAAACCATCAATTGAATATTTTTCTATCTATGGTGCTATTTGGAGATTGTTAAATATTATCACCAAACATCAAAACTTAACAAAAGGTCTCAGATTTTGATAAGTAATCATATCAGTGAGGTTTTATGTGTGTACATGATCTAATTTTTATTTTATTTCTTTCAAGAAGAAACTGGAGTACAGGACAATGACTACTGGAGACATTAAGGTATGCTAATTTATTCTGGTCCCATGTAACCTCTCAAATTTGCTTTTTAAACTCTGAGCTCCAGTGCTGTCAAGTTCTCAAAAGATAGACAGTTCTGGACTCAGTCAATCCTGTTTTTGGCCATATCCTCTGTCTCTGAGAACCATTCTCTTGTCGCCAGCTTTACGAAGAATAGAACTTAAGTTTCATTTGCCTGCTCGCACAACAATAAATTGGCAATCTCAAAGTACATTTTACCATAGGCAAGTTATTTATTTATTTTAGGCATCACTGCCCTGGTGATGGGAGTAGGAGGCTCAGCCTTTGCTCCTGTGAGCGGGAATTGAACCTCTGTCCCAGTGGGTCGCAGTCCCGCGCACAACCACTATGCCACCGGGGCTCAGCCATAGGCAAGTTATTAAAATAATAGTTGGCTTTATATATAGATCCATTTTTATTAACCACATCCCAAAAGCACTTCATAATTTTATATTTTGATAGCCACTCAGAGAAAACTGATTAATTTCGGGTATATCTTTGGAGTAGAGTTGTGTTGTGGTACTCCTACTGTTGTTGCAAATGGAGCAGACACCAGACACCAGTTTCCTACATGAAAGCACTTCTAACCATTGGGGTTGGAATACAAGAATCTTGGTTAGGAAAATAATAAGTTACAACATCCATTATTTGTTAACTTAATGGCAGACTTCAAGAATAGGAAAGAATAACTTGGTGGGAATCTTTTTCCTCAAAAGAAGGAAATCTAGGAATATTGTCAACAAAAAATTAGCAGCAAATTAGCACTTTCTGCCTGAACAACTGGCAATATGCTTGAAGAGTTATCTGGTACTTTAGGCAGAGCTCATTTCCTAGTTGCAAAGTCTAAACAGACAAAGATTTATATATATATATATATATATATATATATATATATATATATATATATTCTCCAATTAGTACTTGAATTCATGGTGACTTCGTTTTAAACTTTTGGAAAGTTCTTTTTTAAACAGAATCCTCAACTCCTGTGACAGGTACCCCTTCCTGACTTGTCATGTGGCTGCCTGACAGATCTGTTGTAAGATCTCAAGTTCTGTTCAATGGCATCTCCCCAATTAGCTTCCTCCATTCTCTAACTCTCTTCACTCTTCTTACGTCACTTAGAGTACTATTATTGTTTTCTTCTCACTCTATGATCCCTGTTCCTCACAGATGCAATCAATATGGCTTATGATCTGCTTAGTCTCAGTCATACCCTCATGACTTCGAAAAGGATGCAGAGAAATTACTCGAACACATGGAGTGTGGTTTTTTTATAGGGACTGTTACTTTTTAAATGCCTAATTAATATTTGTGATTGATGATTTCAATCGCTGTAGAATGCTGCTACATTCTGGCTAACGTAATAAGGGAACTGAGCTGTTCTTTTAGCAGAATAAGAAAAATTGGGGGAGATTTGAAAATTTTTAACCAGTATTTATGTACAATTGCTATTATATTATGCTTATAAAATAAAAGACAAAATAAATATACATGTAAGGTAATTGAATAACAGAATATAGTTGCACATATAGTCAAAATAGTTTTTCACATTAATTATAAATGATATGTAAAAACATGTTAAATTTAAGCAAATTAAAAATGGAATACAGACAATGGTCACACCAAGCAAGTGTTAATTTATAAGTGCATACAAGCCTGGATGAGATCAATCAGTTACTAACAGTGGCTATCTCTAAGATTGAGTGCTTTTTTACATCCTCTACATTTTTTTAATGTTGAATTTTTTCTACACAATGACATCATTTTGTATACATGTATATTACTTTTCTTTATGTAGTGTTTTTTAAAATTGAATAATATAAAAATCTCCTTCAAGGAAATGAAAAGACTATTTTGTTGAAATAACAAAGAGAACTGTAAAATATAAAATCCTTTAGACCTGTAGCTAGTATGTTACTATAAGAGAAAAAAAAATAAATTTCAAAACCAACAAAACTTAGAATGGTGACATTGGTTTAATATGAAATCCATTTTAAATGACAATAAAGATTTAGTATTTAATCGAATAATAGGAGGGATAACTTTAATTACAACCAATATTTATTATTTCTATATTTTAACTTATTAAACATTAAAAACATTTACTAATCAATATATGCATATGCATTCACATATATTCATGCATCAAATATGTAGACTCTATCATTCAGGATCATCAGACTTCATGAGATTTAACCAGCAGGATAACAGCAAACAAGTCACAAAAGGCAGTTCAATAATGCATCAATTTATAATTCTGAAAACTATTTAATACTGTGGAAGTCATATGCTTATGTTAATTTCATGATTGAGATGTATGGGTGGAGTCTAGCCTGTTAATCTGGAGACAGCCATTGACTAGCCAATGAGGCCGCTGTGTGGACATGGCTTTCTCCTGAGATTTCTGGGAAATCTCGCAGTATTTCCCTGTGGAGATGAGGTGCCATATCCCCAATTGTTGGAAGTTAGTCTCAGAGACGATGAATTATGGACAAGTCAAGATGGCAGTGTCTGAGGAGCTGAAGGATCCAGAGGAGAAGCCACCCAGCCTTAGACTGATGGAACCAGACCTCTGAAGCTGGCGGAACCACACAGAGAGACTTGCCAGAGCTGAGTTGCTTCTACCACCACTGGATATTGTAAATGGACTCTGAGCCCTGGAAGCAAGGAGCCATGGGGAGACCCCCCTGCCAGTGCCGGGACTCTGCACCCACTGGCCTGTGACCTTGTGAGTTGGAAGGAGACATTATAGACTGATATTGGGCATATGGGCTAATATCAGACTGGGTTGGGATGTTTTCTTAATGTCCTATTCCTCTAGTATATAAACCATACCCTTAAATCCATATGCGTGTCTATGGATTTGTTTCTTTAGTTTACCTGGACTAGTACAAATACATTGAAGATAAATAAGATCAGTCCCATAGCAGAAATTTGAATGACACAGAAATTTTATCCAAAATTTAGAATTAGAGAATGGAATATTTATCATTTCTTTTTTACTACTAGTATTATTCCTAATCAACAAAAAATAAATATCATATAGAACTCTGAATGCAGAATAAACAATCTCCATATATCAATGTAATACTCAATGACACAGCAGTTATTTTGCACCTTTTAAATGTTTTCAATACACAATGTCATGTGATAATTCATTTACAATTTTTAATCATTTCTAATAAACCCTGTAAGTCCATTTTTATGGCATAGTTTGCTCAAATCATACATGAAGATCTTGATGAATTTAACCACCATTCAGTTAAGACCCAGACTATCTCTTAATCTCTGAAAGTTCTCCAGCCCCTGTTCATCAGAGGTAACTGTTGTTCTGACTCTTATCACATGAACTGATCATCTATCCTTGAAATCTATCTATATGAAACAATATGATGTTTACTCTTTTATATCTGTTTCTTTACTCAACATAATAATGTTTATTTAAAGCTCATCAGCAATTTCCTCCATTTCATTGCTGAGTAGTATTCCATCTTAAACATATATTACATCTTGATTATACAATCTCTTGTAGATAGAGATTTCAAGTTTGGGGTTTTAAAAAAATTGGAATAGGCTTATTGAATATGGATATAAATATTCTTACAAGAATATATTTATATTTCTCTTGGTCAACTTGAGGTAGAAGTGCTGAGTCATAGGGCAGGAGTCTGTATAAACATGTAAGAAGCTGAAATGGTTTTCTAAAATTGTTGTGCCCTTTATATTTCAACCTAAAAATACAAGAGTTCCAATTCCATATCTTTGCCAAAACTTGATATTGTCAATATTAAAATTTCTCTGATTCTATGAGCATAGACTATTATTTCAAGTGTTTTTTTTTAATTTTTTTTTTTTTTAGGTATCACTGCCCTGGTGGTGGGAGTAGGAGGCCCAGCCTTTGCTCCTCGGAGCAGGAATTGAACCTCCATCCCAGTGGGTCACAGTCCTGCGCACAACCACTACGCCACCGGGGCTCAGCCCTATTACAAGTGTTTTAAATATGCTTTTCCACCTGCATGAAATAGAGAACCAGTAGAGATATCTTAAAGAACAGCCCCAAACTCAACTACATAGACAACCACCTCTGCCCCCAGAAGAATTTACTTCAGGGACAGAGCTGAAGCGACAGGGAAAGAGACATGTCTGATCAGAGCACATGGGAACAATTGAAGGGGTAGCAAGAGGGAGTGGAGCACATCCTGTCCTACCATGGCTGGAGGAAAATATCCCTGCTCAGGGCAGCCAACGCACAGAGAGGACCATATGATTGACCCCAATATGAGACATGACATCTTTTATGGACCTATACCCTTATGAGAGACAACACTGGAGACACAGGCACCTGATCTGACCCTACCACACCGAGGCAAAATACTAAGGGAATGCCACACCACAGCAAGAGGAGCAGAGCAAGGAACTCCCAAGGGAATATCAAAAATAGACTTCAGGGCCAGGGCATGGCACCTCATCAGACTTGACTAGAAAATACTCCTAAAGGTCAACAACTTGAACTATTTACAGACTTTTCTTTTTTGTCATTGGTTTGTTATTGTTGCTTTGTTTTCTTTTGTAGCTTTGTTTTGCTCTGTTTATTCTTGTGCATATTGTTATCTCTGCAGGTCTACCTAGATAAGATAGAAGGGGTAAACAGTCTACAGGAGAAAACAAGGAGTCAGCCGTTCCAGGGGTACATGGGAGAGGAGGAAGTAGGGAAAGGAAGTGGTGTTAATAAACCCAGGAACAAGGGAACAGCAAGTGATCCAAAATTGGTGGTGAGGAGCATGTGAGACTTGGTAGGGCTTGATCAAGAACAGTGTAACTGAGATAAACTACTGAAAGCCAATGATGGCTGATCATGGTAATGAAACAAGAGGAAAGAACTAGGAGGCTAAGGGCATTTATAAGGGTCTAAATACAGGGATTGTGATAGGTAGGCTTGTTGTGCCAACATGACCAAAGAAGATACATAGGGTTTTTGTGGCAACATGGCCAATGAACACAAATGGTAGAGATATAAATGGCTTGGCGAGCCCCACTCTTGCTCTATTGTTCTTGGATTTTTGGACCAGCCGGCTGCCTTGTTCCTCCTGTGCCTTGATTTCCAAGCTACATTACCCGTGGAACACCTAAACTGTGGATTGTGTTGAGGTGAGCTGAGGTTCCTTCAAGGCCTGCTTCACCAATCTCTTGGAATATACATCTCTCGAGCTGGGGACTGTTGGACTCTGTCATCTGGCTGAATGTTGATGACCTGCTTTGCCATTTGCTGCTTGTGGCTAGATAGCCTGAATTGCTCTAGAGAGGACTACTTGGCAGCCCTCAAGACTCGAAGGACTGCCAGTGTACTCTCTGTCTCACACAAGTAAGTTAGTTGCACAGAGCCATTTGTACTGCTTTATAGGTTAGTTAACCATTCATTTCTTATGTTATATCTCTTTCTATCTATATAAATATCTATAGAAAATTATTAGTGTCCTGGTTTTGTTTCTCTAGAGAACCCTGTCTAGCACAGGCATGTACATAGGTAAATATATTTATATATGATGATGGGGAAATAGATCTATGTGCATATATTTATAGGTTTAGTATTAAGGTAGCAGATGGAAATTGAGCCTTTAATCAAGTACTCCCTCAATACAAGAACTCTTTGTTCCATTAAATTGACATTCCATGATACTTACCTTCCCAATACAATCGCTGAAGACAAAACGGGTGCATAAGCAAATGTGGTGATGGTGCCCAGCTATCAAAAGATATAGTGTCTGGGGTCTTACAGGTTTGAAGATTAACAACTGGCCATCTAGGTAAGAAGCAACAAAACCTGAATGAAAGAAGCACTCCAACCTATGTGATCATGAGGTATCAATGAGTCAGTTATCAAGCATCAAAGAACAAAAGAACATATCATTGTAAATGAGGGAGCATGTAGAATAGAGACCCGAAGTCCATCTGCAGGCAATTGGAATCCCCTTACAGAAGGGTCAAGGGGAGAAGACAAGTCAGTCAGAGTGTAGTGTAGTAATGATGAACGCAATTTTCCTCTAGTTCTTCGATGCTTCCGCCCCCCCCCCCCACTATCATGTTCCCAATTCTACCTTATAAATTTGACGAGACTAGAGAATGTACCCTGGTACAGGTGGGAACTGGAAAAGCAGTAAATCCAGGACAGATGAACACCTCAGGACCAATGGTGATAGTGGCGATACCCGGAGGGTGGAGAGAAGGTGAGATAGAAAGGGAGAACCAATTATCAGTGTCTACAAATAACCCCCTCCCTGGGAATGGACAATAGAAAAGTGGGTGAAGAGAGATGTTGGATAATGTAAGACATTACAAAATTATAATTTATAAATTTTCAAGGGTTTATAAGGGAAGGGCAGTGGGAATGGAAGGGAAAAATGAGTTGATATCAAGGGCTCATGTTGAAAGCAAATATTTTGAGACAGATGAGAGAAACAAATGTGCTTGACACAATGGATGTTTATATGGATTGTGATAAGAGTTGTATGAGCCTCCAATAGAATGGTTTTTTAAATATGCATCTCCATGGTGAGGAATAATATGAAATATCTTTTTGGGGTGTGTTTATTGACTATCCCCATATCTCCACTTGAAACATTTTTCTTAAGATTTATCAATTTTAAAATATTTTAAGAAATTAACTTTTCCCCATTGATTTTCCTTTATCCTTTTTCCTGTATTGTAGTATGGTTTTCAGTGAATTCTACTCTTATTTTCTTCTTTTATTATATATTGGGTTTTACCTCTCTTTCTTTTTCCTTAGTTTCTTATGCTGGAAGTTTAGATCACTGTTTCAAGGAGTTTAAAAAGAACTTCTTCCTTTTCGATAAGGTATTTAAAAGCTATAAATTCCCTCTAGTGACTAATTATGCTGCATATCGTAATTTTAATATGTTTGCTTTTTATTATTATCTACTTTGAAATTTTTTCCAGTTTCTCTTTGTGCAATTCCTTTGACCCATTTCTTAATTATAAGTATATTATTTACCTTTAAAGTCTTTGCGGCAATTTGCTATATACTCATCTTGAAATTTGTTTTATGACCAAATTTATTCTATACTTGGGTAAATATTTTTCTCTACTTGAAAATAATGTACTTTGTCTACTTATTAGGTACAATGTTCTATTAATATCAGCTAGGACACGTTGACTCATGTATTTTATATCCTATTTTTAGTTCCTGAAACAATAAAATCTGCATCGAGGATTCTAGTTTTTGATCAATTTCTATATATTTTTGTCAATTAGTTATACTTAACTCAAATACTTCAAAATTATTTCACTAGATCAAAAGCATTTAATGCTTAGAAGTCTTCTTGATAAATTTACACTTTATCATTATGCAATGTCTTGTTCATCTATAAGCAATAATAGCAATTTCCAGAAAATAGTCTGTCAGATATTGGAATATATACATAAGATTTACTTTGTTTAATGTTTATGAGATTTCTTTTTTTGAACTCAAAATTTTCAAATTCACGGTGCTTATACTTAAGATGAATTTTTTTGGGGGGATTGACATCACTCTCCTGGTAGGAGTACGAAGCCCAGTCTTACTCCTGGAGAGCTGCTGCCGGATTTGAACAACTAACCCTGTGGGCCGCAGTCCCGCACACAACCACTGCACCACCAGGGCTCAGCCTAAGATGTATTTCTTTAAATATCATATAGTAAGTCTGTGAATTATATTGGAAAAACTCATAGGCTTTGGAATCAGTTAGAACTAGTTTGAATGCCCAATCTAATTTGAATTTTTGTGCATCAGTTATTTGTACCAAGCAAATTTCTTAATTTTCCTAAGAATTATGATCATCCATAAAATGGGTCCATTAAACTTCACAGGGTTCTAAGTGTTAATGCGTGGTACAACACTTGGAAATAAGTGTACTGCCTATTTTCTCCTCTTCTAGAAGAACATGTTTTCAGTTACATAGAGTTGTTTCGCCTAAAATCTACAGAAGATTTGGGCATATTTTCTCAGAACAGTATGCTCCCACACCCTACTTTGTAAAGCAGAGCTAGCATTCAATGTATCACCTGGGACCTGGTTGAAAATAGGGACTTGGATGAAGAATATTTACAGTGGTGAGAGCAAGGTAAACAGCAGCAGAGGTGTAGGAACCAGATTCTGACAAGCTTAGAGATTATTAATTAACCAAAGATTGAAGTAGTAGAGGAAAGAAATACATGTCTGAACTCTAGTGGAAACCAGAGCTGAACATGGAGGAAGAGCTTTCTAGAAGTTGTTGTTCTTATGGACACAGATATACGAAAGAAGGGTAAGAGTGGGGACAACACTTCAACCCTTTTCTCCCCCACTGTCTGAGTTCCTTAGAATGCTTCCCTTTCATTGAAGTAAGTTAGAAGCTAGACACGAAGGAGTCTCAGATGATGCAGTGGTTAAGTCAGTTTCCTTGGAGAACGGAATGTATTTAGGAGTGGAGAAAAGGAGCAAATAACTAGCACCCTCTCCATGGGAAAATGAACCAAGGGTGAGAGAGTCGTTGCCATAAAGATGACTTCTTCCGCAACACAGTGATGCTCTCACGCTTAATCCAATGGCTGTGAACACTAAATTACACTTACTAATGGGATTTGCTCTAGCCTAAGGATGCTGTGCCTCGCTCTGATTAAGGCCTTCCTTCAGAGACTGTATGCTCTCATCGGCGTTAGTCGCCTGCTGGAAACTTGAGCCTACATCTAACAAATTCTATGACCTTATTTCTTATTTTCATCTCAAAATTAGTGGGGTAACTTCTGGTACATTTTTTCAAAGAGAGAAATAAATGCAGAGACACTCGTGTGTGTATAAGAGCAAGTTTTATATAGAAGAGCAATTATATATTGAGAAAACATCCTAGGTCAGTCCAGATCAAGTTCGTGCATCCAATGTTAGTCTATATATCCAATACTAGTTCATAAATTCTTCCTCAGACTCTCATAGCCACTTGCAATGATGCTGAACTCAAGAAGATCACAAAGTATTGTGGATTCAGTAATGAAAGTAGGGAAAGCAAAAATAGAGAGAAAGTTCCCAGAATCTTCATGAGAACACTATGCTCATAAAGAGGCATAATTCGACTGTGCCCTGATTTAGAGGCTGAACTCCATCCCTACACGTATTTATCAAGTTTACATGAAGTTATGTAATCACCAGACTATGTCTACATTCTCAGCAGACATGCAATTGTGCACACATTGTGAAAAAATTATTTATGACCTCAAAGTCAGAAGCATCTCTAGGTCGACATCTCCATATTGAAGTATTGTTACACCTCCACATACTGTTGCCATTTCCTGCCTAGCTTTGGGTTCATTGGGTGTGGATTTGATATTGTCTTCTGTATATTGGTGAAATGTTCCTCCAGTATATGAAGGTATTTCAGAAGTTTTATGAGAAAAATTCCATAATCTCTTAATTCCATTTTTACACAAACTTTTTGAAGCCTCTTAGTTCTCCCCAGATATCTTATACTTAGCCTATTTAGCACTTTTTAATCTGCATTTTTATGTCTATTTCCTTTTCTCTACTCATTCCCCATGTTCAAAACTTTTAAGTCCTACAATTGTGGCTCTCTAGAACTTTTCAGAGTACGTAACACTAGACCAGTGCTCCATAACTGCTGCTAAACTAGTCGAATAGAGGAGCATGTAAATCAATGAAAATATTGACTTAACTGTGCTTACTTGATATTGGTCCATGCAAACAGAACTGAATTATCATTCTATAACAGAGGTTCTCAACCTGTGGGTCATGGCCCCTTTGGGAGTTGAACAGCCCTTTCACAGGGATCTCCTGATTCATAACAGTAGCAAAATTACAACTATGAAGTATCAGTAAAAATAATTTTAGGGTTGGGGGAGAACATGAGGAACTGTTTCAAAGGGTCATAGCATCAGGAAGGTTGAGAACCACTGTTCTATGACATTTAGACTCTCCTGGACCCCTTTTAAAATAATTTAAAAAAGTAATTTGTTATCTTTACAAGGTAATTTGTGGTCTTTAAGATTCTTTAAAGTACTAATATTAAGTTTTTCAGATATCTGGGCTCATGAAAAATAACAAGTATGGAAATATTTATTGATTTAAGGAAAACATCAGGTTTATTTGCAGAGAATAGTACAATGGCATGTGGGTATTACAATTAATACTGTGAATGCTACTTTTTATTGAACCAGAAAACATCAGTTGCTGTTAGCAGAAAATATTTTTAATATCTGCATCACCCTAGCTGTCTTACTCTCATTATAATGAAGCTTGTAAACTATACATTTAAAAGAGTAAAACACCTTGGGTCATTTTGATTTTCCTTGAACACTTAACACTGGATAGTAGTGAAAATATGGAGAGTTTCCTTTCCAGAAAACAGCAAGGAACCAATATACAAATACTAGTCATGATGATGAAAAATCTGGGACCCCACCTAAAAAGATCAGTCAGTGAAAACCTTAGGCATCATAGCAATCCAATATCTAATAGACCAGAATATAGGGCTGGGACAGGCAGGATTTTGTTTCTTACCATGTGAGGGGTTGTCATGACTCTGAGCCATCAGATGGCAACTAATAACAATGGTGGCTAATGATAGAGGGGAGATAATAGGAGACAGTTTAGTTTAAAGGTAAACTTCTCTGTTAAGGATGGTAGTCAAGAAGACATGGGGTTGAACTGCCTTAACAATCTGTGTGCTTAAGGCAAAACCATTTAATTTCTGTTGGTATCCAGTTCTTCACTTGCAAAATGAATGTTAAATGAGATGTTGAATGTAGAAGACCAAGTACATCAGTATTCCTTAAACAATAACTATCAATATTATTGTAGATTCATTTGAGCACAGATGACAGATGTCAAGAAATCATCATACTGTGCTTGGCACACAATGGACCTATGTGTGGATTGTGGTGGGAGTTTTATGGATCCCCAATAAAATAATTTTTTAAAGAAGCAAAAAAAAAACCAAACCGGCTCTAGTAATTGATGATAAATCAACTGAAATGTTTCAATAAGCTAATGAAGCACTGGAAGCATTCCTTCATTTATGCCAAAAAATTCGGAAGACAGCTACTTGGCCAACTGACTGGAAAATATCCATCTTTGTACTCAGTCCAAAGAAAGGTGACCAACAGAATGCTCAAATGATAGAACAATATCATTGATATAGCATGCAAGTACCATTTTGTTAAAGACCATCCATCCAACAAATTGCAGCAGCACACTAACAGGGAGCTGCCAGAGGTCCAGGTCAGATTCAGAAGAGGGCTGGCTTTGACGAGAGCAGAGACTACCAGAAAGCTGTGTTGGCTTGCATCTTACTGACTGCTATGAATCAGAATCACCTCGATTCCTCCTACACATAGCACATCATGTTTAATGAGGCAACTGAAAGTGCCAGGCACACTGGAGGTCTCGCTCTTTCTGACTCAGGTTTTCTAACTCTTTTTTTTAAATGTCTACAAAAGCAGACATTTTTAACTCCCCAAATTCACTATACAAAATGCCAACAGAACAATGAGACTCCAAAGATTTTTTAGTAAATCCTATAGTACATACTTGTTCTTCCACATTTTCTTCTAATCAATAAAGCGAGAAGAATCACCAAAACAACAGAAAATAATCTACGATAAAACACAGAAATAGTTTTACCATAAATCAACTGCAAAAGTTAGAATCCAGGCTTAATATTATTTAAGAGTGGTCTGTTCCTTTTCCAAGATGATTATCTCACTATAATGGTGATCTATTAAAAAGTTACATTTTCCTTTATGTTAATTTTCTTGACGTGCTATATAATATAGTGTTAAAATTTCATTTTCCAAATTATTTTAAGGTCTAAGTATAGGCTTTAGAATAACGCGCTGCTATGGGCTATTGTCTTCAAATCATTTTCTCACAGCCTAAGAAAAGAAGACAACAGTAGACCTCCAATGTTTAATATGATTAATCAGGGGCAGTTGTTTCTTTAGTTTTTTGTTGGGGGCTCATGCAGCTCTTCTCACAGTCCACCCATCCGTCCATTGTGTCAGGCATATTTGTGCATATGCTGCCATCATCATTTTCAGGGTGTTTTCTTTCTACTCAGGCCCCAGTATTGGCACCTCATTTTACCTCTCCTTCCCCTATGAAACCTTGATGGTTTATAAATTGTTATTGTTGTTTCATGTCTTACGCTGGCTGGTGTCTCCCTTCTCACACTTTTCTGTTTCTGGTGCCCCTGGGAGGGCTTTAGGTGGATCATTGTGATTGATTCCCCCTTTCTCCCTCCGACTTTCCAAGAGCAGTTCTTAACTATAGTGTTGTAATATAGATCACAAAGCTTTTGTTTCTAGTAATAAAACTTACCAGCTTATAAATGATTTATGCTTTAATATTTAAAAAGACAATATATCACATGTAATTGAAATACAGACAATATAAAATCAAACCGTTCACTCTCAAAAAAAAAAGAAATCATCAAACATTTTTCAGTTAATTCAGAGTACTTCAGATAACATGCCAATGAAGCATCAATGGAAGAAAGAGAAACTCTTAATTAGATAGACTGACACAATAGCTAAAACAGGAGGGTTTTTTTTGTGTGTGTGTATACATATATATATACACACACATATTTCCAAGTACCAACAAATCAATTACCTCATTATCATATTATTCCAGGGTATAAAGCAAACTATGTTCCCACATCTCTCATATTGACTTTTTGAACCCAGCACCTGAAGCAATTTTTCATTGTGATAGATCAATATTTGGTCTCGATTTCTCCCAAATGTTCAATACTCTATTTTCCTAATTTTCTGTTGACCTTAAAAGAAGTTCCAGTAACTTCAGAAATTAATTAGTGAATATGCATGGGTTATTTGGCAATATATTGTTCAGATGTGGTATATGTGTATTTGAAGATGTTCCAAGTGTTCTGCCTCTAACACTGAGCTATTTCAATAAGACATTAATTACTTTGCAGTTTTCCCCACGTCTTGTTTTCTTTTTGCTTGGAATAGATTTTGAAAAAGGATTTCAGCATAAATTAATGAAATAGCAGCTAAGTAAAGATGTCCTCTGGCTATAATTAGTGAGTGTTCCTTATGCAAGATAAGGATCACCATCAATGGCAAGAGCGGACATAAAAGCACATCAATAGATAAATACCCCTTTCAGTGCACAGAGGCTGAATATCAGCCACTAGTATGCAGCACAGAATTCCCGTTTAGTTTATCAGGTATCTTAATAACTAATCATGTTTTCTTGCTGTACAAAGACAAATTTGGACCTCTTTTAATAACAATAAATCTAATATTATTTAATCAATAATCTAATAAATCTAATATATCTAATAATCTAATAAATCTAAAATCTAATCTAATTACTTCTTTTTTCCCTTCTTTTAATTACTATATCATATCATTTCAAAGTTAATCATGTCAAGAATGATTATACAATTGCTATCACAGTCAGCTTCCAAGGATTCTTTTTTTGACGTGAATTCTTCGACAGTATTTCCCCCACGTCATCCTACCACCACTGGAGCCCTCTCCACCTGAGACTCTTATTTTACTTGCTGCCTGTATAGGTTCATCAATCCTTGGCTTCATAAACTGCAAAATGGAAAAAAACATAACACAACTTCAAGAGGTTGACCTCCAATGACAACACCTCTGAGATATATCCTAATATGAACAAATGAAAACAAAACAATGCAAACTGTTCTTCATAATAAAACTGAAAATGTAAAGCATGAACTGACTATCCAAAGTCAAGGAATTTATGATGACTAGGGTATAGCTATTTTCTTCAGAAAACTGAATTTCTAATATGAAAAAAAAACCCATGCAAAATAGTATAATGTAAAAAGTAGATAAAATCCATAATAAAGAAAAGTATCACATTTATTTAATATTTACCATGCTACACCTAACCTAGCCTTCTGAAAGTGAAGAGGATTTAGGGCACTTACTGATGAAAAAAATCAAAGAATACAACTTTTAATATGGAGTTCATCTCAATGTGAAGAAAGCAAACTTACAGCTTACAAACTTACAATAATTTCTCAAACTTAACCAACAAGCAATACTATAACAAACAAGGAAGAATTGAGGTCAAAATTTTCATTTTGCTTGGATTCAAATAAACTTAATCAAATGCCATTTTGCATTGTGTGAATCTGTTGCATGACTTCTTTTATTCTTGTACTGAAGAGCAAGTGTGTCATTTTGGGTAGACTAGAGAAACAAATTCATAGACATTCATATGTATAAAAGAAAGAGTTTTATATAAAAGAACAATTGAATATTGAGAAGACGTCCCAGACCAGTCCAGATCAAGTTCATAAGTCCAATATTAGCCAATATGTCTGATATCAATCTATATAGAGCCCCTTGCCTTTGATCCTTCTGTACTCAGCATCATTACATGTGACTATATGGGTCTGAAGTGGGTTTTATGGGTCAGTATCAGACTTATGCACTTGATCTAGATGCGCAGGGATGATTGCTTAATATCTAATTACTTCTTTTTTCCCTTCTTTTAATTACTATATCATATCATTTCAAAGTTAATCATGTCAAGAATGATTATACAATTGCTATCACAGTCAGCTTCCAAGGATTCTTTTTTTGACGTGAATTCTTCGACAGTATTTCCCCCACGTCACCCCACCACCACTGGAGCCCTCTCCACCTGAGACTCTTATTTTACTTGCTGCCTGTATAGGTTCATCAATCCTTGGCTTCACAAACTGCAAAATGGAAAAAAAAACATATAACACAACTTCAAGAGGTTGACCTTCAATGACAACACCTCTGAGTTGTCCTAATATGACAACTGAGGTATATCCTAATATGAACAAATGAAAACAAAACAATGCAAACCCAAAATACAGAAAATTTTGGAACGCATATCAGGTCAAGTATGCATTGTAGGCTATACTGACACAATTTTTACTGTTCAATTCAGATTTAAGCCTCTGATCTTTTATATTCATCTCTCCAAAACTCTGTTTAGTAGCCACTTTCTTATAACTGCTTCTTGATATAAAGGTTCTTTCTAACACACACGAGTGTCCCTGGATTTGTTTCTCTAGTCAACCAAGGCCAACACATTGCACGGCTGGTAGAAGACCAATGTTTTGTTCTAGTGTACAGGAGATCTCTATGAGTTGGAAGAGACTCAAAGACATCTAACAGCAACATGTGCTAGGCATTGTTCTATCGACTATACATATATTACATTCTCTGAAATACTAAAGAGTATTTTCTTCTCTTCATTAGGGTTGCTATGAACTAAAAGACTCTATATCAATGGGGGTGGCAGTCTTGTACTTTGGTGTAAGTTGCATGATTAGGAGTGTAGCCTGTCAATCTGGAGAAAGCCAGTGGGACCTCTGTGTGGTCATGGCTTTCTCTGAGAATTTTGGGAAATCTTGCGATATTTCCCCGTGGAGGTGAGACAATCTCAACTCAGTCCCTAGAAGATGCTCTACTGACAAGACAACATGGTAGCATGCTGATAGACCCTAAGTGTTGGAAACTGGAGGAGCTGCAGGAGAAGCCACATGGGCTTACTCTGTGGGAATCAGACCTCTGAAACCAGAGGAGCTAGGTGGAGATTTCTGCCAGTGCTGGGATATTTCTACCACCATGTATTCACAAGAATCTGCACCCATGGGCCGGTGATTGTCCTGACATCATTGCATGTGCCTTGTGAATCTGAAGAGACTTTACAGACTGGTCTTGGACATATGGGCTAATATCAGTCTTATGGGCTTGGACTGGACTGGATTGGGATGCTTTCTCAAAGTTCCATTCCCCTTTTATATAGACCTCTCCCTTATATACATATGTATGTTTATGAATTTATTTTTCTAGTCTACCTGGACTAACACAGTGGGTTTTGAGTTTTATCACTACTGGAAACAGGTAAACATTGTACTGCTAATTGAAAGATGAGTTTGTCGGCCTGGGTATACTACAAATACAAACTCAAAAGCATGCATATGTATATAAGGGAGAGGTTTATATATAAGACTAGGAAAGGAACCATGAGAAAATATCCCAACCCAGTCCAGTCCAAATCCATAAGTCTGCTATTAGCCCATATATTCATTGCCCTTCCATAAGTCCTCTTCAGACTCACAAAGCACATGCAATAACACCAGGATAATCACAGGCCAGTGAGTGCAGAGTCCTGTGTATGGTGGTAGAAACATCTCAGTTCTGACAGATGCTTCTCTGTGGCTTCTCAAGCATCTCAGCACTGGCAGGGGTCTCTACAGGACTTTTCTGGCTTCAGAGGTCTTGTTCCATCATGAAGTCATGTGGCTTCTCCTCCAAGATGTCTCACAGGGAGTTAAGCTTGTGTCTCATCAGTAGGGCATCTTCAAGGGACTGAGTCATAAGCCTCTCACCTCTGAAGGGGTAATATAGCCAGATTTCCCAGAATTCTCAGGAAAAAGCCATGCCCACAAAGAGGTCTTATTGGCTATCTCTAGATTGATAGGTTAGACTCCACCCCTACACTCCCAATCCTCAAATTGACACCAGAGTAGTGATTGCCACAAGAGGGTTCAAGTCTATCAAGGGATTCTTAGGTCTGACAATTTCCTTCTGAAAAGTTAGATATTAAAAACCCTATTCAATAGAGTTCTAGTCTAACACATTGGGTTGCTTTAATTGATTTTCCTGACAACTGTTTTGGAAAGATAAAATTAGTATCCTCACATTATAAATAGGGAAGCTAAGACAAAAAGAAGTTAAATAATTTGATAAAGGTCAATAAGCAATTAAGTGATCAAGCTAGGTGTCAAACCGGAAACCCCCCAAATCCATATTTTTAAATAATACCTTAATTTAAGGACAAGAAGTACTAGGATAATTGAAAAGATAGAAAAATTATGTTCAGATATCTCTATCTCAATTCCTTCATTTATAAAACAGAAATAACAGTGCTTATTATTTCAACATTTAGAGTAGTCAAGATAAGATTTAAAAATTACTTCCATAAAATGTGGAAGTATGCTATCAAGCCATGGAGCAGGCTTCTCTGAAGAAGTTGGCGGAACAGGTTTACCCTCCCCCTAGAGTCATCCTGACTGAGACTCTCTCTTGTCATGATTCTTTTCAGGACCCAGCTGGACACAGACCAGGTAGCAAAATCAGTAGAGGGAGTCCATGCTGTCCCAGGCATCTGTCCAGAAAAGCACTTTACAGTATTAAATATTGTTGGTACATCAATTGCAATAGGAGTGCTTTGGATATTGAGTTCAAAATGTGACTCTAACATAAGCTTTTCTTCAAAGTTGGAGGGTTTCAAAGAGAATTTTGAAAAATGCTTTTGGAAATTTTACAGCACATTAAATCACTCCAGAGGCATAGTTGTAAAATAAATTCATATATAGATAGGTAAATACATTTTCCATAGGTATAATATACTCATTGCCATTAAGTTATATAAGGGATATAATAAGTAACCCTAAATGTACTTAGATGGAATAAAATCAGATGGAACTTGGATGAAACAGTTAATACAATAAAGATGTCTGCTTTTGTTTTATTGACTATGCCAAGGAATTTCACTGTGTGTAACATAACCCACTATGGTTAAATTCAGAAAAATAGGAATCACAAAACCTTTCATTGTGCATATGCAGAACTTGTGCATGGATCAAGAGGAAGTTGTTCAAATGGAACAAATCAACTACTGCACAATCTAAAATCAGGTGGTTATATTCTCTCACCATACTTTTTCAATCTATATGTTGAGAAAATAATCAGTGAAACTGACCTTTATGAGGAAGAATGTAACATCAGCATTGAAGGAAGGTTTATTAACAACATGTGCAGATGGTACAACTTTGGTTCCTGAAAGTGGGAAGATGTGAGGCGCTTGCTGATGAAGTTCAAGGATTCCAACCTTCAGTATGGACTATAACTCCATGTGAAAAAGACCAAAATCCTCACAACTAATAGATCACATCAGGATAAGTGGGCAAAAGTTTGAAGTTGTGGATTTTATGGATTTTATTTTGCTTAGATCCACATTTACTGCTCATGGAAGCAACAGCCAAGGTAAGATTGGGTAAATCGACTGCATAAGACGTCTTTAGAGTATTAAAAAGCAAAGATGTTACTTTGAGAACTAAGGTGTGCCTGACCCACTTTCATCCCCTCAACTGCAGATGAAATTTAGACATTAAACAAGGAGGACTGAAGAATAATTCATTGCATTTAAATTATTACGCTTGAGAATATTGAAAGTTCCACGCACGATTGAAAGGACAAGTTAATCTGTCTTTAGAAGAGGTCCTGCCACAGTGCTCCATGGAGGCAAAAACTTCATCCTACATATTTTGGACATAGTATGTCTCTAGAAAGAGCATACAGTTAGGTGAAGTGCAGGAGATATGAACAAGAGGAAGATCTTCCATGGCATATATTGGTCCGGTGACTGCAGCAATAGACTCAGATAGAGGAAGAACTGTAAGGAGAGTGGAGGACCAGGCAATGTTTCCTTCTTTTGTGAGTAGGGCTGCGGTCACTCTGAACTGTCTCAATGACACCTAACAAGTGCACAATAGAATATCTGGAGAAAGATGCTCAAATATCAAACTGCCATCATATTTTCCAGTTATCCAAAACTTCTGTTCTGTTCAATAAGAAACTGTGGAATTATTAAAATAGAGGATATATAATCTCAATAAATATTTATTTTTACTACTATTATATCAGAGAATCACAAAATTGAGCACTAGGATTTAAAATAATTTTAAAATCTAGCAGAAACCTCAAGAAAATCAGCAAAAGTTTGACAGGAGTACCTATTCCCAAAACTTGAGAGAAAATTAAATTCTGTTGCATGAAAATTCACCAGAACAGAACAGATGCTTAAGAAAACAACAATAAAATAATAGCAAATGTTATTCTACCAGCTGTTGCCCTGCAATTATCCTAATATGTATCTCCTTATCAAAACATTGGAGAGGGCTGAGCCCCAGTGGCATAGTGGTTGTGCACAGGACTGTGGCCCACTAGGTTGGAGGTTCAAATCCAGCAGCAGCTCTCCAGGACCAAGGCTGGACTTCCTACTCCCACCAGCAGAGGGCAGTGACGCCCCCAAAACAAAACAAACCAAAAAAACCCCAAAACATTGAAGAGTGGGCATGTGATGGTCTCTTTGTATCACAGCCCTTTTTTTGTAATTTGCATTTAGTGATAGTTTTAGTCTCTTAGTAGCTGAGTGAAAATGCATAATCACCTTTCAATTTGACAATCTCCTACATACACATATACACCTACAGAGTTTTCTTTAAAATATGAAAAATTGTATTAACATTACATTGTATTAATAAAATGTTATTTTTACATTTGATTTCTTTGTATCTTCAAAAGAATTGATGTACTAGGGGTTTCAGAATTACCATTTGACAAGATGCTATACATTATTATAATAGACTGAAAAATTCACATTCTAATAACTGGAAACCGTAATATGTTGTCTGTGTGATGAAAGGGAATTTTCAGATGTGATTGATTTAGGATCTTGAAGTGTGATTGTCCTGCATAGGCCCAGTGTAATTACATGAGTTCTTAGAATAGAAAACAAGAGTTTCAGTTGTTAGTTTTCAACTTGCTCAGCTAGTGTGTGTGTGTGTGTGTGTGTGTGTGTGTGTGTGTGTGTGTGTGAAGATGGGAGCTCTGGCTTCTAAGATTTTACACGTTGTGTTAGTTTGGGTAAATTAGAGAAACAGATCCACAGAAACTCATATTTTAAAAGCAAGTTTTATATAAAGGGTAAGTACACATCCAGAAAACATTCCAACCCAGTGCTGCCCAAGCCTACAAGTCCAACATTAACCCATATGTCTGACACCAATCCACAAAGCCTTCCTCCTTCTCACAAGACACATTCAATTATGCTGACTGCAGGAGGAAAGCCAAATCAGTGACAGTGTAAGCATCTCAGCACTGGCAGTGGTCTCCAGCACTCCAGGCTGCAATGGGGTAGGTCTGGAGTAGTTAGTCAGGGTAAATTAGAGAAACAAATTCATAGACATGCAGTTCACAGACTCAAATCACTTCTCTTCCTCTAGTTGGGTTCTGATCAACTCAATGTGGGCTGTCTCACTTAGCCTCACCAGGGTATCCATTTGTCACCTTCCCTTTGGCCCATGTTCCCATCACAAATTCTCAACATGCCTAGCCCTCTCCTGGTAGGTCATGAACTTCAGACCAGTCAACCCACTCTCATCTTCCCTGTTTCCTGTGAACCAAGTCCAACGGTGCCAGTGACCAAACTCAACCCATTTCTATTGCTGCAGTTCTCCTACTTATACTCAAAGAGTAGATCTGAGTGGTCACCTAACAAGCGTTTCAACTTGCCACAGGCTTCTTTAACATTCAGTCCCAGAGAGGAGTTATCTTCATAGTTGCAGATTCCTTCGTTTCTGAAAATAATCACTAGTCAAGATTTTCCCAGGAAACAGACTTCATCCTTCTTCAATCAGTCAGTCTGACCTTCTCTCAGAATGCAAATAGAGTACTCTCAAGTACTCCAAAAGTCTGGGTGGGGCTAATTTCTTCAAGGAAGTCTTTCTAGGTGTGGCCTAAACCTATCTAAGGACAAGGTGGGGTTAATCTCTTCAGAGATGTCTTTGGAGATGAGTCTTAAACCTTCTAGAGGTCAGTGCTTGACTTGAGGCAACTGGATTTGCAAACTCTCTTTTCGTATTTCCCTATAAACATTTCTATACAACCTTATGTTTACAATAATAGGCATAAGAAATCAGTGTAAAGAGCATAGTCAGAAATTAAACTTAATTCTTAGAAGAGTCAAGGTCAATACTTATTAAGCTTATCTATATCCTTATCTAAACTGCTGTTTACACAAAAATATGGAATTAGGTCTCTGAAGGCATCAAAACAAATCCATGTTTTTGGTCAGACATTCTGACCTTCTTAACCATTTTCCTTGAGCAGCATAGGTTCTGAGACATTCAAATGAAAGTTTTTACCCTTGTGCTCAAGATAGACATTTACAGTATTCATTTTGGTCATTTCATATAGGAATAACCAAGGATAGCTTCCAAGCAAAGTAATCAAAACATCAACTTCCAATATGGTTTTCAGAAAATAAGTCAGTAAACTGCAAGGACATATCTGACTTCTGGCTAACCAAAGAAGTAACCATACCATGAAGCAAAAGTCAAACAAAAAGTCTACCCTCCACCTTTATGATTTGTTTCTCCACTACCCCACACTTGATGCCATACTGTGTTAGTCCAGGTAGACTAGAGAAACAAATTCATAGACATGCATATGCACATAAGGAAAAGGCTTATATATAAGAGGAATGGAGACATTGAGAAAGCATCCCAGCCCAGTCCAGTTCAAAGTCATAAGTCCAATATTAACCCATATGCCCAATATCAGTCTATAAAGTCTCCTTCTGACTCATGAAGTCACAGGCCACGGGATGCAGAGTCAGGGGTCTCCCATGGCTCTTTTTATTTTTCCAGGGCTCAGGGTTCATCAATGGCATCCAGTGGTGGCAGAAACAACTCACCGTTGGCAGGGATCTCCACGTGGCTTCTCCAGCTTCAGAGACCTGGTTCCATCAGAGTAAGGCCATGTAGCTTCTCTTTCGACTCCTCTATCTCCTCGGACGCTGCCATCTTGTCTTGTCCGCAGTTCATTTCTTTTCCCACTAACTGGGAATATAGCTTCTCATCTTCACAAGGGAAATATCGTGAGATTTCCCAGAAGTCTCAGGAGAAAGCCATGCCCACATGGACGCCTCATTGGCTACTCAATGACTATCTCCAGATAAACAGGCTAGACTCCACCCCTTCTTCTCAATCATGAAATTAGCATAAACACATAACCGCCACATTTGTACTAAGAGCAGTTTTATCACAATTTTATTGTTACACTGTGTAAGCTATTCAACCTTGCTTCATTAATATGTAAAGCAGTACTTTGGAAATAAAATTTGCTTTTGGATCACTGGCTAAACTTTTTCTTCAGGCAGATCCATTCAGGATGGTAACAGTATTCCATCAATTCCTGGATCATAATGCTTTCAGTGCAGCTAGAACTTCTTTTAGCACCATTGTTCTGATAAGGATAAATTCCAAGAACTTTTGTTTGTTTTTTAATGATAACACTGCTAGGTAAAGAATGTTTGGTTGGTGATTGTTTCTGTCCTGTATTTTATATATGTTGCTACATTGTTTGCTGGCCTACACAGAGTCAAGGAAGAAATTTGATTCATTCTTATGGTAGCTCTTTGGTATGTTATATTGTGTTTTTTTCTTGCTGCTTTCAGAAATATCTTATTTAGTCTTCAAGAATTTTATGAGCGTATGTCAGGAGATATTCTTTTTCTTCTAATTGAAATTTTTTTAGGGTCATCACTGCCCTCTGGTGGTTATGGGAGCTACCCAGCCTTGCTTCTGGAGAGCTGCTGCTCGATTTGAGCCGCCACACCCATGGGCCACAGAGTCGCACTCAATCACTGCGCCACCAGGACTCAGCCCCTCTGTTCACATCTGAAAAATTCTTCATGATTATCTTGTAAAAGATCATTTTATGCCTTTACTTTTGTCATGATTCTCTAGAATTACAGTAATTCTAACTATATTTCTTCATTGAATCTCATATTTATTTTGAGGATTTTCTTTCATTCTTCACCATTCTTTTCTTCTTTTCACTTGTTTCTCACAAGAATTATCCTAAGATATGTTCAGTGATTTTGCCTTCTATTTTATTTAGTGTAACTTCTGTATCTTCAATTTTTTTGGTGTTTCTCTTGTTTTCAATTACTTTATTATTCACTTCCATTAGTCCTTTATTTTTTCCTTATTTTTAATTTCTTTGTTGATTCTCTTTTGTCCCTCCATTTTTCACCTGACCTCCACTAGTTTGTTTTCTTGATTCTATATGTTGTCTTAAAAAACTTATTGGGGACTCATAGAACTATTATTGTAATCCTTACACCCATCGATTTTGTCAAGCACAATTGTACATTTGTTGCAAATCGTCATTATCAAAACATTTGCTTCCTACTTGAGCCCTGGTATCAGCTCCTCATTTTCCCCACTCTCTCTTACTTGCCTTTCCCTCTTGAACCCTTGATAATTTATAATTATTATTATTTTGCCATGTCTTACACTGTCTGATGTCTCCCTTAACATCCTTCTCTGTTGTCCATCCCCAAGGGAGGGGGTTACATGTAGGTCCTTATAATCGGTTCCCCATTTCTACCCCATATTTCCTTCACCTACCCAGTATCATCATGGGTCACGAAGGATTCGTCTGTTCTGGATTCTCTTTGTTCCCAGTTCCTATGTGTGCCAATGTACATCCTCTGTTCTAACCCAATTTGTAAGGTAGAATTGGGATCATAATAGTCGGGGGAAGGAAGCACTTAAGAACTAGAGGAACACTGGTACACTGCACCCTGACTGACTCATCTCCTCCCCGAGACCCTTCTGTAAGGGGATAACGAGGTGTCTACAAGTGGACTTTGGGACCCCATTCACACTGATCCTCATTTTCAATGATATGATTTTTTTGTTCTTTGATGTTTGATACCTGATTCTATTGACACTGTGATCCCACAGGCTGGTGTGATTCTATGTGGACTATGCTGATTCTGTGCTAGATGGCGACTTGTTTACCTTCAAGTCCTTAAGACCCTCCCAGATGCTATATATTTTTATAGCTGCACACTATCAGGTTTCTTCACCACATTTGCTGATGCACCTGCTTTTTCTTCAGCAATTGTGTCAAGAAGGTGATCATCATGAAATGCCAGTTTCAATGAACAATGTGTTCTTACAATGAGGGATAGGTTGA
The DNA here is from genome assembly GCA_004026705.1 of Nesogale talazaci. Taxonomy (NCBI): domain Eukaryota; kingdom Metazoa; phylum Chordata; class Mammalia; order Afrosoricida; family Tenrecidae; genus Nesogale; species Nesogale talazaci. The sequence continues at coordinate 361,438 of PVJH01000039.1, read as the reverse complement.
ATGAAGGCCCAATGTCCATCTGGCACCTTAACACTAAACCTATAAATATATGAATACAGATCTATCTTCCCCAACATCATACATAAATATATTTACATATGTACATGCCTGAAATTAGACCTCTATAGATACCCTTTGCCTCCCAGTTTTTTCCTCTATTTCCTTTTACTTTCCTCTTGTCCCACTCAGCCTTCAATTGGGTTCCTGTCACTGTTCTCTGTTACATTGCCCATGATCAAGTGATAGCAGGTCTCTTATACCCTCTTTGCCACTGATTTTTGATCACTTGCTGTTTCCTTTTTCCTGGATTGATCCCCACACCACATTTCCTTTCCCTCATCTCACTTTCTCCTGTATTCTACCAGAATCATAGATCCCTTTCTTTTCTTCTCAAAATGATTTTTTCCATCTATCTTACCTAGATTTACATGCAGATACATTAATAAGTGCAAAAACCGGGCAAAGCCAAATAAAACTACAAAGGAAGTCAAAACCAATAAAACAATAGCAACAATGGCAGAAAGCATGAACAAAATAAAAATAACAAAAATAAAGCCACTTACAAAAATGGAGAAGCTTGTAATAGTTCAAGTCTGTTTGCTATTTTTGGTCTTTATGAGTGTTTTCCAGTCGAATCTGATGGGGTACCACTCTCTGTTTTCAAAGTCTATTGTTGGTATTCCCTGGAATTTTTATCAGTCTGAATCGCCATCTGTTCTGCTGCATGCCCTCAGTGCCTTCTTTCAGTGTGATGGGGTCCAACTGCGTACTATTCTCACACCATTTCTCTAGCACTGTGCCCAGCAGCACCAGAGTTCAGTGAAGGATGTTGTGTTCTGTAGTGGGACTGACTCAACTGTTCTCTCCATGCATTGTCTGCTCCCAGCCGGAACATCATCCTTGGGGCTTGGTGGGCTAGGATGTATTCGTCTCCCTCTCCATCCCTTTGGATTTCTCCCTTGTGCACTAATCCTACTTGTCTCTCTCCCCCAATCAGAAGCCTCAGTAGTGTTGTCCTCTGAAATGCATTCTTCAGGGGAAGAGTATTAACAGTGTCGGGACTGGGGCCAGCCCCATGGACCTCTTTCTTGGTTTCATGGTAAATGTCAGTATGCTGTATTCATATCTTGGTGTGTGAGGTTGAAGCCTGGTCTCTCTCTCCTTGTCCAGTGGAGATACAAATAAAAAGCACTTGGGTGAATTAGTGCTCTGATCCTCCCCTACCCATATCTTATCTTCTTTTTTCTCTTCTCCCCACCCCTTATTTAGTGGGCTGTCTATGTATTTCTGGATTGGGTTTGGCCCCTGGCATAGTTGCTGGACTTCAGCCTATGGATATATGTATATAGTAGCTTTTCTCCTGTGCCCCATTCTTTAAAAGCTACCTCAGTGAGCTCATGTCATACTTCTGCTTCAGTCTGTGACTTACTTCACTTAGCATGATTTCCTCTATTTCTTTCTTATGTGGCAAAATGGTTCATGTGTTCATCACTGCATTTTAAGGACACGTAGTACTCCATTTTATTTATGTACCAGTTTTTTATCCATTCATCTGTTGATGGAAATTTGGGTTGTTTCCAACTCTTTGAGATTGTGAAATATGCCACAATGAACATTGGAGCACAGATGCCTGGCTGTGTAGATGCTCAGTAGGGGGATTACTTGGTTGTATGACTACTCAATCTACATGTGTTTTAGAAACAGCCACATCTATTTGAATAGTGGTTGTACCTAGTTACAAGTCCCCTGACAGTGGGACACTCCAACTCTTGTTGCTTTCTAACTTTGGGGGTTGGGGTATCTTTGAGGGTGTTATTTGGTATCCCATGGTTGTTTAAATTTGCATTTCTCTTATGGCTAATGATTAGGAACATTTTCTTAAGCTTATTGACCTTGTGAAATTTTTGCTCTTGTGAAATTTCTGGTCAGGTCCTTTGTCCACCTCTACAGTGGGCAGTTAGTTTTTTCCTTACAGTAAGTTTGCAAGGTATTATAGATTTTAACAAGTAGGCCATCATCTGATGTGTCATTACTAAAGATGGCTTCCCAGTCTGTAGGCTGTCTTATTACTCTTTTGGTGAATTCTTTCGATGTACACAGGTGATATATCTTCAGCAGCATATCCCTCTTGTCAATTTGTGACTTCTCTGTATTTGTATCCTTCCCTATATCTGCTAATGTATTCCCTGTTCCAACATTCTCAGGTTGGTCCCAATTCCTTCACTAATGTCCCTAATTGTTTTGGAGTTTTGTCTCAAGATCTTTAATCTGCCTTGAGATTACTTTGGGGCATGGAGTGAGGTAAGGGTCTTTCTTCATTTTTCTGCAGACGGAAATCCATTTTTTGCTGCACCATTTATCGAAGAGGGTTTTGACTTCCCATTTGATATTTTGGGGCCCTTTTTTAAAAAATCAGTTGCCTGTATGCTGATGTTTTTACTTCTGGGTTTTCAGCTTTTTTCCTTTGGTCTGAATATATATTGTTATGCTAGTACCACACTGTTTTGATCACTGTGTTCATATAATATATACTAAAATCAGGTAAAGCAAGCCCTCACACTTTATACTTCTTGAGATGTTCTCTGATAATTCTTGGTTTCTTCCCTCTCCATATGAAGTTGGTAGTCAGTTTTTCCAATTCTTTCAAGAAAGTTCTTGGTATTTGTATCTGGGTAGCATTAAACTTAAATAGTGCCTTGGGCAGAACTGTCATCTTTACTATATTGAGTTTTCCAATCCAATAGCATGGAATATTCTTTCATTTGTTGAGATCACTCTTGGCTTCTTTTAGTAGTGTTCTAAAGTTTTCTTCATATAAATCTTTTGTTTTTTTAGTCAGGTATATATCTAGATATTTTAATTTGTGCTTGTCTATTATTTTAATGGCCTCTTCTCTGATGTTGTCTGCACCTTCAATAGATATGTTTGTCAATTTTGTTTCCCGTCATTCTGCCATATTCCTCGATCCCTTCCAACACTTCACTTGTGGAGTTTCAGGGATTTTTTGATGTGTAAAATCATATTATCTACAAATAATGATAGTTTCGCCTCTTTCTTCCACAGACAAATATATTTGATGTCTTTTCTTTGTTTTTTTGTTGTTATCTAGGATCTCCAGAACGATCTTACATAGGAGTAGGGACAAGGGGCATCCCTATCTGGTTCCCTTTTACAGGGGCATAGTTATCATCTTTTCTCCATTGACTACCGCATCAGCTGTTGGTTTTTCACATATACTTGTATGATATTGGCTAATTTTCATACTATTCCTATCTCCTTGAATTTCTTAACCAAGAATAGGTGTTGGATGTCATTGAATGCTTTTTTAACATCTATTGATACTATTATGTGGTTCTTATAATTATTCCTGTCAATGTGGAGAATAATGCTAATGGTCTTTCATATGTTGAATCATCCCTGCATCCTTGGTATGAATCCTACTTGGTTGTGGTGAATTATTTTTTATATGCTTTTGTATTTGCCACTATTTTGTTAAGGAATTTTGCGTGGCTGTTCATTAAGGATATTGGTCTGCAGTTCTCGATTCTTGTGGAATCCATGCCCAGTTTTGATATCAGAGTTATACTAGTTTCATAAGAAGAGTTTGGGAGTTTTCCATCTTTTTATATGTTCTGGAAGAGTAGAATTGGTTTGTGTAGAATTGGTGGTTCAGTTATAACCTGAATGCTTGGTAGAATTCTCCTGTAAAGCCATTTGCCCCAGGGAATTTTTTTCTTGGTAATCCCTTGATAACATTTTCTATTTCTTTCATTGCTATGGGTCTGTTGAGATTCTTGGCATCCATCTGGGATAGTTCTAGAAAGGGGTTCTTTTTACAAGTATTTTTCAGCATCTTCCAAGATGGTAGATTTATTGGAGGACAGGCCTTGATAGTACAGTGCAATTATACTTGTGATTTCATTAAGGTTCATTGCAATGTTGCCTCTTTGACCCCCTCATCCTTGCTATTGAAATTTTTCCTTGCTTTGTTTGATTAGGTTTGTCAGCAGTCTAATAATTCTGATAATGCTTGCAAAGAACCAACTTCTAGCTGCATTAATTTCCCCATAGGTTTATTGCTTCTCCTCTCCTGTATCTCAGCTTTGATCTTTATCATTTCTTTCCTTTTGTTATTAGTAGGATTCTGTTGACTCTACTGTAAGTGGTGTGTTTTTTAAATCCTTTTATTGGGGGCTCATACAACTCTTATCACAATCCATACATGGGTTCAATATTTGTCAAGCACATGTGTACGTCCACTGCCCTCATCATTCTCATAACATTAGCTTTCTGTCTGCACCCTTGGCATCAGTTCATTTGTCCCCCCCACCATCTGCACATCCCCCCTCTCATAAATTCATGGTAATTTATAAATTATTATAGCTTTGTGATATCTTACACTGTCCGATGTCTCCCTTCACCCACTTTCCCATTGTCCATACCCCAAGGAAGAGGTTATATATAGATTCTTATAATAGGTTTCCCCTTTCTACCTGACCTTCCCTCCCAGTATTGCCACTCTCATCACTTGTCCTGAAGGGATCAACTGTCCTGGATTCCCAAAGTTTTCTGCTCCTATTTGTGCCAGTGTTTATCCTCTGATGTAGCCGGATTTTTAAAGTAGAATTGGGATCATGATAGTGGGAAGGAGCAAGAACTAGAAGAAAGTGAAGAACTAGAGGAAAGTTTCAGGTTTCATCATTGCTAAATACACTCTAGTTTATCTCCTCCCTGCGACCCCTCTGTAAGGAGAAGTCTTGACCTACAGATGGACTTTGGGTCCCTAACCTGTACACCCTCTCATTTACACTAATAAAATTTTTAGTTTCTTGATGCCTGATACATGACACCTTCAACACCTTGTGGTCACACAGGCTGGTGTGCTTCTTCCATGTTGCCTTTGTTGCTTTTGAGCTAGATGGTAACTTGTTTATCTTTAAGCCTTTAAGACCCCATATGCTGCATCCTTTGATAGCTGGGCACCATCAGCTTTCTTCACCACATTTGCTTATGCACACACTTGTCTTTAGCGATCCCAATGGGAAGGTAGACACACAATGATATGATTTTATGTTCTTTTGATGCCTGATTCTTAGTCCCTTTGATCCCCTTATGGTCACACAAGCTAATATGCCTCGTCCATATGGACTTTGTTGCTGCTGAACTAGCTGGCTGCTTGTTTACCTTCAAGTCTTTAAGACCCCAGCCATTTTATCTTTTGATAGCCCGACACCATCAGCTTTCTTCACCACTATTGTATATGCACACTTTTTTTTCTTGAGCATCATGGAATGCCAATTTAATAGAACAAAGTCTTCTTGTATTGTGGCAGTACTTGAGCTGAGGCCCAATATTTATCCGCTGCATTAATACTGAGCCTATGTGCACGTAAATCTATTTCCCCTTCATCATATATAAATAAATATATATATATATATGTGTGTGTGTGTGTGCATAGCTGCACTTAGACTTCTATAAATGCCCCTTACCTCTTATTTCCTTATACTTTCCTCCTGTCCCACTATCATGCTCAGTCTTCATTTGGGTTTCCCTAATTTCTCTCCATTAACTTACCTTTGATCAATCCCTACCAAACCTCTCACTCTCTCCTTGCCACTGATTTTGCATTGCTCATTGTTCCCTGGTCTCTGAGTTCGTCAACACCATCTCCTTTCCCCCACCTCCTCCTCTCCCACATCCCCACAGAACCATTGGTCCTATCATTTTCTCCTCCAGACTGATCATTCAGCCTTCCTTATCTAGATAGACCTGCAGAGATGACACTAGGTACAGAAAAAAAACAAGACATAGCAAGATGAAGTGACAAAAGAAAACAAACAACAACTGCAACAAGGAACCAAACCACACCCACAAATACATATAAGTAAATAGTAATAATAATAATAATAATAAAACAAAACCTGTAAATATTTCAAGGTCATTTGTTGACCTCTAGGAGTAATCTCTGTTTGAGCCCAATGGGGTTCTATGTCCGCCCCCCCTAAATCTGTCCTTGGCGCTCTCTCAAGACCTTCATGCTCTGCCAACCTCCCACCCCACCGCTGCTCTGCTGCCCACGCTTAGTGTTGTCCGCTGTGTGGTAGGGACAGACATCTGCAATCCTGACACTGTGTCTCCCTTGTTGCCCCCATAGAGCCTTGAGTCAACAAAGGATGTCATGTCATGTCATGGTCCTTTCTCTGCATTGGCTCTTCTGAGTAGGGAGATCATCCTCAAGGCTTGGTGGGCCAGAATGTGCTCCATTCTCTCTTTTACCTTCATTTGCTACTGTGCGCTCAAGTCAGACATGTCCCTCACCCCTGAGCTTTAGTGCTGTCCTCTAAAGTAAATTATTCTGAAGGAAGGGCAGCAGTCCACATGGTTGGAATTGGGGCCGGGCTCTCAAATTCCTCCACTGGCTCCTCGCTCTGTGCCATCACATTGCATTCACATCCTAGAACACTGGGTTTCAGTGTGGTACCTCTGGGGCTGAGCCCTGGTGGCGTAGTGGTTGAGAGCAGTACTGCAGCACACTGGCTTGGTGGTTCAAATCCAGTAGCAGCTCTCCAAGAGTAAGGCTGGGCCTCCCACTCCCACCAGAGGGCAGTCATGCCCCCCCCAAAGAAACCAAAAACAAATAAGTGTGGTCCCTCTTTCCCTTTGGAGATATAAGCAATACCCTCCCCTTGGGTGGATTAGTGCCCTGTCCCCCCACTACACATTACTATCCACCCCCCTACCTTTATAGTTGGCTACCATTGGTGGCCCTGGACTTGGTCTGGCCCCTGCCATATTACCTGGAACATACCCCATTAATTTTTATAAACAGTAGCCTTTTCCCTATGCATCTTTTGCTTTTTTTAAAAGCCTACCTCAGCAGACTCATGGTGTAAGTTTTACGATAGCATATCAACCACAAGTTTATTTCTTTTGTTTGTGTGCATGTATTTCTATCAGCCTTCCTTTGATAAATGCCTTTGCTGTATTGTCAAGGTTTTGGTACATCGTATTTTCATTCTCATTGGTTTCTAGGAACTTCCTGATTTCATCTCTTTTCTTGGCCAGTATGTACTCTTTTTGCGATAGAGTATTATTCATATTCCAATTGTTTACCCTTGTTTTCTTTACTGTCCTTCTGTAGATTTCCAGCTTTGTGACACAGTGATGAGAGAGGTCTGTATAATCTCTATGTGCTTGATTTTACTTTGCTTCAACTTGTATCCCAGCATGTGCCATGTGGACTTGAAAAGAACAGAATTTTTTTGCCTTTGGATTGAAAACTCTAACTTATCTAACTTATCAGGTCAATTCATCTATTTGTGCTGTTTTGATCTGTAAACTTCTTGTTGAGTTTCTTTCCCAGGGATATATCTTTTTCAGAGAATGGTGCAGTAAAATCACCAACAATAATTGCTGAGCCTGTTTTTTTTTTTTATCTTTTGGGGTGCTTGATTTATGAATTTTGTAGGTCTCTCATTGGTCACGTATATATTTATTATGCTCACTGATTCTTGGTCTACTGTTTCCTTGAGGATTAAATAGTGCCCTTTGTCTCTTACTGTGCTTTGATCTTTGAGATCAATTTTTGTCAGTGATTATGATTCTACCCCTGCTTTTTTTGCATTACCATTTTATTACTATATTTTTCTCCAGCCATTAATTCTTAAACTGTTTTTGTCTGTAAGCTTGAGATGTGTCTCTTGCATGCACCAGATTGATTAGTTATGTTTTCTAAACCAGTCTGTTATCCCCTGCCTTTTGATGCCTGTGTTCAGTTCACTGATATTCAATGTTATTGCATACAACTGTGGACTCTGTAATTTCATCTTGTAACTTTTGAGGTGAGTGTTATCCTCCCAACCTATCTTCTCAGTTGTTATTTAGTGTGTGTGTGTGTGTGTGTGTGTGTTTCATTCTTGCCTTCTTTCCTCTATTGAGCTGATGTTATTTTGGGGGCCATCTTCTCTTTTTTGCCCTCTGGGTGGAGTTATTCTTTGTGATGATCTCTTATTTATGCTCAGTGAATGTTGATCTTCCCATACTGGGTCAGCAAGGATCTTTTGTAGGGATGGGTTTATTTTTATGTATTCTCTGAGTTTTTCCTTGTCTGGAAAGACTTTTATTTCTCCATATATCTTAATAGATAATTTGGCTGGGCAACGTATTCTTGAATTTACATTATTTTCCTTCAAATTTTGGAATATGTTACTCCAATCTTTCCTCTTATTCATTGTGTCTGCTAATAGGTCTGAACATAGTTTTATTTGGTTTCCTTTTATGTAGCTTTGTTTTTCCCTACCTGCTTTTATGATCTCCTTTTCTTCATAGCTAGATAATTTAACTATTATGTGTCTTAGTGACTTCTTGGTATTCAGTCTGGCTGGTGCTCTTTCACCCTGCTGAATGGTTGCCAGATTTTCATTTATTAAGCTGGAGAAGTTTTCCCCTAAGCATTTCTTCACTACTTTTGCTATTGACTTCTTAGTTATGTCTTGTTCTGGTAGTCAAACTATTCTAATATTCTTACTCTTCGTAGCATCAAACATGATTCTCAGGTTTTCTTCAGTTTCTCTGATTGTCTTATTTGACTGTTTTTCCCATTTGCTCAAGTTGGCTTGGTTAAGCGCTAGATCACTGGTAAGATTCTATGCTTCCTCAAGTCTGTTGGTAAAGACTGTTAATTTTCTACTGGATTAAAAAAATTATTTCCTTAAGTCTTGTATTTATATTTGGTGTGTTGACTTTATCTCCTCTATCATTTCTTTCTTTTTCTGTATTGCTTCCCTCATATCATATGATTTGAATCAGCCTTCTGAAAATTTCTGACTTTTGCAGGTCAATATCTGCTTCTTCTATGCACATTATTGAGTTCATGACTTCTTCCATTATTGTATTCTGCTTCTCCTGCTTTTTCATTGTCTATTGAGTCTGGTTTCCATTTACACATTATTTTAGAGGAGCTCAGCGCCATCTTTCAGAGTCACTGAGCACTGGGCTTTCTTGGGGGACTTGTATGAGGGCTTCTACAAACTGCTTGCAGGAATATGCACTGGGGATGGGTGGTGGTTAGACTACTGCTGTATCTTTCTGTGATCTCAATCTTACTGTAATCAGCCAGTTTTCTGTTATTTGGAATATAAGTTGAAGAGTTCGCTCATGGGAGCTGGTAGGGTGGTTGTGGGCCCACGAGGGTGGTGTTTCACTGGCTGATCCCTCATTAAGTCATAGTGGTGTGTCTAATGATGCTTGGAGCACCTTGTGTGGGTTGTAGTGTCACGGAGGGCATGTGGTGGTACCCTCTTTTGTGTAGAGCATCGTAGCTGGCAGACAGAATTACCCTAGTCTGAGAGAGCAGAGTGGAGGTTGGAAGGGTAGTCCTGCCGTGGTGTGGAGCACCACTGATTGTGGAAAGGAGTTTTCCCAGTCACTTATAGGGCCTTGAGGTATAGGCTGGATTCCCGCCCCCCCCTCCCCAGCCATGTGAAAAGGAAATTCCTCCAGCTGCCTGGGGTATGGTTGAGGAGGGGCATGATTTCCTAAACTGTGTGTAAAGCCAACAATTGTGGGTGGGAGATTCCCTAACTGGGCAGTAAGATTTGCCCTAGGTGAAGAGAAGTGGCCTGGAGACTGGTAGTGATTGGTGAAAGGAAGGAGAGGGAATAAAGAAGAAAAAATACAAAAACAAGAGCAAAAATTAAAATAATTAACACATGCACACAAAATGCAGATAAAACAAAAACCTAAAGAGTCAAAAAAAAGAAAACAAAACAAAAGCAAAACTGAATCTACTGAGACTATGGTGGGAAAGAGAGACACGATTGAAGAAGGTGAAAGAAGAACTGCAAAAGAATCAGAAAGAAAGACAGAAAGAAAGAAGAAAAAAAATAAAGAAATCACTGAGCTCCGTGCCGTGTCATTTGTAACACTGCCTCGTGCTGTTTGCAACGCTTTCGCAGCACTGTCAAATGGGGTAGTTTTCCCTACCGGGTGGCTGGAGTTCTCTGTGCAGAGGGTAGGGGCTGTAAACCAGCAATGGCAGGTAGAAGGAAAGAGAGGGAAGAGAAAGAAACAGAAAAGAAGAAAGAAAAAAGGAGGAAAAAGACAGAAAAGATTGGAAGGAAAAGATATGAGAAGGGAAAAACATGGCCATGCTCATTAACATTGACTGTGGTGGGGAAAAGAGAAGAAAAAAAGAGTAAAGAGATCATTGATCCCTGATCGTCTCAGTGTTGGTCTGGACAGGTTGAAACCCTGCCCCAAGGTGGAATGGTTGTGTGCAGGCTACTACTGGTGCTGGGTGGAATTGCCCTATTTGGCAAGGTCACTGTACATGCCAGCTTGAGGTTACATCAGCATCATGGATCACTGTAGAGGGTTATCACAGCTGCCTTGTGTGGTGTGAAGTACTCCCACCGAGGGAAGGCTGGAGTTCCCCCTGCTATTTGGGGGAGTTGCCCTAGGTGTAGGGTAGTGGCCCAGAAGCCAGCATTGATGTCTGTAAGAAAATAAAGGGGAGAGAAGAGGAAAACGAGAGAAGGGAAAAAAAAAAAACAGAACTAGGCTGAGCCCTGGTGGCGTAAATGGTTGAGTGCAGGACTGCAGCCCATGGGCTTGGTGGTTCAAATACAGCGCCTGCTCTCAGGAGCAGAGCTGGGTAGCTCCCCAGACCATCAAAGAGCAGTGCTGCCCCAAAACAAAAAAAAACAAAAAAAAACAAGCAAAAACCCCCAGAACTTGGCCCATTGAAACTGTCTGCAGTGGTAAAGATAGAAGGGCAAGAGAATAGAGAGAGATACAAAAGAGTAGTAAGTAAGGAGATAACTGAATACCTGACTGTGGGACTGGAAGAATTCCAACCCTACCTCAAGGTAGTGGGATGGTGTACCTGCTTTCTGTAGAGTCCCAAAGATGCTGGGTGGAATTGCCCTCAAAGGAAAGAGCACAGCAGAGGCCAGACAGCATTTCCAGTGAGGCCAGACACTGGAGTTAACTTGTATAGCCGCCTTGTGCTGTTTGTAGCACTGCAGTAGGGGTGTGTGTGTGTTCCCTCAGCCTGGTGTAGGCAGGTGAAACAGGCAGGACCACCAAGTTGTTTGTAGGATCACTGAATGAGAGCTGGGTATTTTGTTCTGCCTTGTACCAGGATAACTGACATCCTAATAGCTCAGAGGTTGTTTGTTTCTCCCGCCACCCCACTCCCACCCCCAGCCAAGCCAGCTGGAGTTGAATTAAGTTATTCTGAAATTGGGGCTTGCTCCAGGGGTTTTGTTCTGGTTTCTGGTTTCTGTAGCTAACTTCTGACCTTCCTTAGCATGTGCTTCCATATATTATGCTAATATATGTTAAAGATCTTGTGCTACTAGTTGCCTTGGAGCTAAATAATGAGCCTGGGATTTGCAGGTTTAACTGAGAAAGATTTTTCTCTCTCTTTTTTACATTGGCCTTATGGAATGCCCGATTTGCTGGCTTTCATGCTGACCCCCAGAAGAGGAGACACAGCTTATCTGACTGTTGTTTTCTCTGGGGCCCACTGAAACTGAATTCACTTCCTGGACAATTGGCTATCTGCTTATTTTCTGCCACACCCATGACATGAGTCAAGTAAATTTCCTTACTTAGTGACCGCCAGAGAGGAGAACTCTGGTGTGGGGTTCTGTGACTAGTTTTGAGTGCTTCTCCTAGTGTCTGGGATTATGTCCCCTTTAGGGTGTCACCCTCGAGAAATCACTCCTCGTTCAGCTGGATCCTACAGCCCAGCATGCCAAACCTAGAGCTATTTAGTGCATTCTTTGTTCACTTTGTGAGTGGGAAAAAAAAGAGGGGTTTAGGATAGCACCCCCCTCTCTAGTTCCCTTATTCTAATGTCCGGACTCCACCTCCCAGTCTCTTTCACCTTGCCTCCCAATTTTCGGGTCTAGCACCCGAGCTCCCAGGGGGGTGAATGAAACTAGAACCATCTTCCGCTCCCCTTTATGTTCTCTTTAACCATATTTTGAGTCATAATCTAATAATGAATATGGCTTCCAGAGAAGAGATTTTCCCTTCACTTTCCCAATTTCAGTCCTCCTCCTGTGATATTTCTGTTTTTAAAAACAATTTGAGTCATTTAAAAAGATTTTCACATCTTAGAAATATTTTAAAGAGATATTTTAATATTTTTACCCTTCCATTTTGCATTATGACTTTGTGTGAAGTTTTTCTGAGTAAGTGTCCCTGTGGCATAGTAGCCACCCATAGGCGCATCTCAGATTCCCCGAAAATCTAGACCTGGTTCCCACCAGCTACTACATGGGATAATGACATGGCAGCCACTTCCTCACAGGCCTGGAGACACCAAATCCTGGAAACACCGAGGTGAAGCCACACAGGTTTTCCATGAGTCAAAATTAACCCAGTGACAGTGAGTTTAGGATCTTCTCCTTCAATTGAGTAGAGAGCATCCTGTCCTCAGATTTTCTTCAGTGCTGGGATCCTTGATCTCTGGAATTCAAAACACAGTACAGAGGAATGGTTGCAGCACTCACTGGTTGTAGTCTCTGATATAAGAAGTTGAATTTCACTTTCCTGAAGCAAGTGTAGAGGGTTCTTTATGTCTTTCCCTCACATGCCCTCTTGACAGGCTTACTCATGGTATCTGGCTGTGGGCAGAACAATAATCATTTCCTTTTTGTATCTTCCCAAATTATTCCTCTTGTCCTGCTGCCTCTGCTGTTACTCCCAGCCTTAAATCCCACTCTGTCCCTAAACTCAGTGAGACGCATCAGCACGCTCTTACAGAATCATGTGCTTTCTTATTATCCTCTCTATGTAGCTCCCAAATCTCCATGACCAATTTACATGCACTTGAATATAATGGCTACAGCTTCCTCAGATGAATTCCCTTGCTAAGTTTTCTGTTTGAGATCTTACCCACGCCTAGCCCAAATTAACTATTATGGATAGATTCATAATATTAACGAGTGGGTTCTCCCAGTGTCTGTATCTCTCAAATATGTCTTGTCCCATCTTCCGCACTCACCTTAACTCATCATCACAACAGTTGCCATCCAGAGATGTGGCATCCCAGTCAATGTTTGTTTTTATTTGTTGTTCAGTTGTTGTGGGAATAAAGGAAAGCAGTCACGTATTTTGTCACCTACATTCTTTAACCTGATTTTCCATAAATGAATAGATTTACATGTATTGGACCATACAATTAATCCCTGGCCCCTCTTCACAGGATTATTATCAAAGATGTGAAATCTTTCCCTGAAAGAAAATTTCATCTTTCAGCCAGCAACTCATCCTGCTTCAATCTTGTAACACTTTGGCAAGAATTCATTTTGCCATTCCCTTTTCAAGCTGGTAGTTTTCCCTGTGTCCAGTCAGCATTGTTAATTCTTGCAATGGCTACATTCCCATTCATATTCCCTATTTGGCTTCATGCCCCATTCACTTTCAGGCTCTCCACTATGCTTCAGTCTCCCAACAGAATTATGTCCTTCCAAATCCTTGAGCCAGAACACCTTTATTATATTATAAGCATTTTCCTTTAACCAGATCTGCCCAGAAGACACACAAGCAATTGTAAACTGGTGGATTAAATTCGGAATGTGGCTTCTGTTCTTGACCATGCCATATGATGTTTTTAGGTGGATAGTTTCCAACATCAACTTTCTCATCTCTAAAATAGGAATGTGGAGACCCTGATGATTCAGGGATAGAATTCCTGTGTTCCATTTATGAATCCATCTTTGATTTCTGGTCAATACAGCTCAGATAGAGTAGAACTGTGTCTGTAAGTGGAGGCTTGCTTGTTGCTGAGATGTATGTGCTTGAATTGAACTTCTATACTGAGATGAGAAAAAGGGAGGGGAAAGTCTGGCAATGTACTTTCAAAAACAAGTCAATTAAAACCCTCTGGATCACAGCAATCTGATTTTCATCAATTTGTAGGCATGGTGAAAACTGGACAGCATTTTAATTTTTTACGTTGTGCATGGGGCCATCATGAGTCAGGGGTAGACTCAACAGTCCCTAAAAATAACAGAAATGTGAAATTCCTGCCAAGTTCAGATAGTACTTCAGTACCAAAGTAGGAAACATATGAGAATGGTCATTAAGAGAAGCAAGATAATTATTTAAGATGGTATATTGCTTTATGCTTCTACTAGTTCTTATATCAATATATACCTGTGATTTCTAATATGTTATGAAGCCTGTACAAGGGCCTTCGTCAATATTCTAGTAGAAACTATAAAGATCTATGAAATAGTAATAGAAATTTGGAAACAAATTGGATCACGCAACTCAGGTGAGCACAGACAAGTCTATAAGGAAGTGTGTGTGTGTATGTGTGTGTGTGTGAGAGAGAGAGAGAGAGAGAGAGAGAGAGAGAGAGACTTGTCCTCATAAACATCTTAATGTCATGTAGAGCAAACACTGGTATGACACACTGCTGTTGCATTCATTCTGACTCATAAAAACCGCAAAGGACAGAGTTGAATGCCCCTTTGGGGTTTTTGAGGCTGTAAATATTTACAGATGCAGAAAACCTCATCTTTCTCCCACAGACAAACTAGTGTGGTTGAACTACTGTCCTTGCAGTTGACAGCCAGATCCACCCACCACCAGGGCTCCTAAACAATGGTATAGTGAGTCATAAAAACACGAGTGCAAAAACGGAAACTTGCACTTAGAGAGTCAGAGTAATGAAGCTCACTCCATATAAAGAGTGTGTAGTGAAAGAAAGTCACAATAATCATTCCCCAGAAACAACAAAACAGCAAGCTCTCATAAAAGCAAAAAAGAAAAAAATCTTTGCTGCCTCTTCAAAGTTTTTTAGAGACACAAAATGAGGTAGAAGGAAACAATAGAGAAAGCTATAAAGTTTGAGCCATAATCTAAATCTCAGAGTTTGCGTCTACTTGGGTTTAAATTATTATAGACACGAGTATTGAAACTTAACTTATCAGATATCATCAAAGATACGCCTGAATCTCGTTGCATTACATACAGTGAACATGTATGAGTGGTCCTCAGACCTATCCCTGACACATTCTTTCTTATTCCAACAGAAGTATTGAGAATTTTGTATGTCATGTCTAATTTCTGCCTTACTCTTCTTTCCAGGATATCTGAAATCCCTCAGAGGGACCTGGGCTTTACCAATAAAGTTTATTGAATTGAATTATCGTTGAACATCCCCTCTTTTACTAACTTCTTTCCTTCTTGCAGAACAAAGTTCTTATTAATTCAATTATCATACATATAGACTTATTCCACAAGACACTTAAGGGCAGAGTAGTAAACCTTACACAATCTGAGATACTAGCCCATCAAAAACTGTATTTTTTAATCCATCTACAACTTTCATTTTTGTTTTTCTAAAAAAACGATTAAAATAGTAATTAATCTTTCCTTCAAAAGTTTTCCTGATTAGAAAACAGAAAAGACAGTGATCAATATTTTTAATCTGAACAGAGAATGCCTTGGTGCTTGTTGAAAGTGTTTGAAAAGCTATTCAGAAATGACACCTTGGTCAGCAGGCTATGTGAGATATATCTGAGGGTGTGAGATTCTTTAGATAAATTTGTATCCAAGTCAAGTACATAGAAAATTTGAGCTCATGTCCTCATTCGCAAAATTTCACTCACTAGGATTTTCCACCAATTGCTTTTGGAAATTTACAATTAAGGTACAGACTGAGCTGTTGAGATAAGGAGAAAGAGAGAATTCTAACAGAAAACTAACCTCTTGAAATTGTTAGAGAATTCCTCAAGAAGAAGGACAAAGTTTGAGGGCTTGCTTTACCCAGCTTTAGCATCTACAATTCAGCCACAATGATCAAGAGTATGCTATTGGTATAATGACAGATATTCAGACCAATGGAAAAATGATTGAAAACCTGGAAATAAAATCATCAACATACAGACAGCTGATCTTTGATAAGCACCCCCAAATCATCAAACGGGATTGCCCTCTTCATTTCATGGTTCTGGAAAAAATGGATACATATCTGCAGAAAAATGAAGTAAGACCCTTACCTCACTTCATGCACAAGAATAAACTCAAGGTGAAGCACAGTAAAACTCCAAACTATTAGGACTATCAATGAGGAAATTGAAACAAATCTGAGAACGTTGACTCGGGGATTACATAGGCTATCAGAAATAGGAAAGGACACACACAGAGGAGGCACAAACTGACTAGTGGGATATACTGAAGATAAAACACTTGTGCACATTGAAAGTATTTGGCCACAGAGAGACCACAGAATAGGAAAACATTTTTAACAATGACATAACAAAGACTTTATTACTAAAATACACAAGACTCTGTTAAATTACAAGAAAAAAACACAATTGTCCTCAGAGGGCATGGGCAAAGGACCTGAACAGAAGTTTCTCAAGAGCAGAAATCCAAAGGGACAACAAATATGTGAGAAAATGTTCCAGATCTCTATCCATAAGAGAAATGCAAATTAAAATAACAATGAGTTACCACCTAACACCCTCAAAGACAGCCCATAAAAAAATCAAAAAACAGCAAGTGTTGGAGGGGTTGCAGAGAGATAGGAACACTCATCCACTGCTGGTGGACCTATAGGTATGTACAGCCATTATGAAAATTGATCTGGCGATAGATAAAACAGTTAGAAATGGAGCTACCATATGACTAATCCCCCTCCTGGGCATATACTTAGAAGAGACAAGAAACAAACCACAGCCAGACATCTGTGCTCCAATGTTCATCACAGCACAGGTCACAATTGCAAGGAACCGGAAACAACCCAAATTTCCATCAACAGACAAATGGATCAAAAAACTGGTTCAAACATATAATGGAGTAGTATGCATCCCTAAAAAGCAGTGATGAATGCATGAAGCACATCGACACATGGAAAGAACTGGAGAAAATTATGCTAAGTGAAGTAAGCCAAGCACAAAAGGTAAAGTACAATATGAATCTGCTGAGGTAAGTTCCAAAAATATCCAAAAGGGTCATAGGGAAGGAGCTATAGTATACATATGTCCCTGGGATGAGCTCCAGGTAATTTGGCAGGGGGCAGACTAAACTCAGGGTTATATATATATATATATATATATATATATATATATATATACACATATATACAAATACACACACACATATACACACACACATATATTAACTCCACTAAAAATGTGGAGAAATAAAAAGGAAAAAAATACATGGGTAGATGGGGAAACAGAGCACACTATCCCACCCAAGGGGAGGGTGTTGTTTCTCTTTCCACAGGGGAAGAGAGACTAGACTTCAACCTGGTGCTCCAAGACATGAATTCAACACACTGACATGAAGCAGGGAACCAATAGAGAGATCTGAGTGGCCTGCCCCATTACCAACTACGTACTCTTCCTCCCCCCCCCCCCCCCCCACCTCCCAATGTAACCCAGAACAATCCACTTCCAAGGACAACACTGTAGCTACAGCTCAAGGAGAGGGGTGTGTCTAATCAGAGCACACTGGAGTCAACAAGTGGGGAGGGAAAAAAGAGTGAAGCACATCTTGGCCCACCAAGTCCTGAGAACATCATTTCTGCTCAGAGAAGCCAATGTACAGAGAGGACCATAGGATCAGTCCTACCACGAGACACAAAGTTCCTCACTGACCCATAGCACTAGAAGAAACAACACTAGAGACACATGGCCAGAATTGTGCCTCCCCTGAGCTCACCATGCTGAAGTCAAACACTGGGGCTGTGCAACAGAGCAGCAAGGGAAGCAAAGCAAGGAAGTCCCCAGGAAACCCCAAAAACAGACTGTGGGACCAGGGTGAGGTACTACATCAGAGTAGTAGGTAACAAATAGACCTTGGGATAACAAATAGACTTTGAACTATTTATAGGTTTTGTTGTTGTTGCTGTTGTTGTTGTTGTTTATGCTGCTGTTGTTTTAGCTATTGTTTTATCTCATATAGTCTTGTGTCGGGGCATATTGTTATCACTGCACCTCTATATTAAAGGAATAGGCAGGATAAATAAGCTGGAAAAGAGAACAAAGGGATAACAGTTCCAGGGGTACATGGGAAAGGAGGAGGTGGGGTGGGGGCGAAGAGGGGGTGTTGACAGTTCCAGAACAAGGGAACAAGTGACCAAAATTAGATGGTAAGGAGGGTATAGGAGGTTTGGCCAGGCTATATCAAGGAGAGTGTAGCCAAGAGGAATTCCTGAAACCCAAATGAAGGCTGAACATGATAGTGGGGCAAGAGGAAAGTAAAAAGAAACAGAGGAAAGCACTAGGAGGCAAAGGGCATTTATAGAGATTTAAACACAGGTATATACATATGTAAATATATTTATATATGACAAAGGGGAAATAGATCTATGTACATATATTTATAGGGTTAATATTAAGGAAACACATGAACAGTGGGCCCCTCCCCAAGTACTCCCCCAAAACAAGAGCATCTTGTTCTAATAATTTGACAGTCTGAGATGCTCACTTTCCTAATATGATCGCTGAGGACAAAGTGAATGCATAAGCAAATGTAGTGAAGAAAGCTGATGGTGCCCAGCTATCAAAAAATATAGTGCCTGGGGTCTTAAAGGATTGAAGATAATCAAGCTGCCATCTAACTGAGAAAGAACAAAACCCACATGGAAGAAACATACCAGCCTGTCCTGACACAATCGCTGTGGACAAATCGGGTGCATCAGCAAAAGTGGCAAAGAAAGATCATGGTGCCCAGTTATCAGGGCATGGAGAGTCTAGGGACTTAAAGGCTTGAAGATAAACAAGTAGCCATCTAGTTTAGAAGCTTCAAAGCCCACATGAAGAAGCACAACAGCCTGGGTGATCACAAAGTGTTGAGGGGATCAGCTACCAGGCATCAAAGAACAAAAAATCTTATCATTGTGAATGAGGGTGAGTGCAGAGTGAGGACCCAAAGCCCATCTGTGAGCAACTGGACATTCCCTCAAAGAAGACCCAGGGAGGGGACGAGGCAGTCAGGGTGCAGTGTAGCAATGATGAAACATGCAATGTTCCTCTCGTTTTTGAATACTTCCTCCCGGCCCCCAACCAATATCATGATCCCGGTTTTACCTTACATATCTGGGTGGATTAGAGGATGTATATTGGTACAGACAGGAACTGGAAACTCAGGGAATCCAGGCCAGAAGACCCTCTTAAGACTGGAGGTTGAGAGGGGCATTAATGGGTGGGTAGAGGGAAGATGGGATATAAAGGGAGAACAGATCACAAGGATCTACATTTGACTTCCTCCCTGGGCATCGGACAGCAGAGAAGTGGGGTGAGGGGAGACAGATGGTGTAAGATGTGACAAATTAACACTAATTTATACTTATCAGGGGTTCATGGGGGAGGGGTGGGGCAAAATGAGGAGTGGATACCAGGAGCTCAAGTGAAAAACAAATGTTTTGAGAGTGATGAGGGAAACAAATGTACAAAACTGCTTGACACATGGATGTATGTGTGGATTATGATAAGAGTTGTACAAACCTCCAAAAAAATGACTTTTAAAAGTAATTTGTTAAACAAATCAGAAGAAGTAAAACTGATTAGTTTAGGCTTGAAGTTTAACAAACAGTTTGCAACTCTTTGTGTGCTTCTTCTTCCTCCTCTTAGTCCTTTGAAAGTCCACATCCTTTGCTTACCTAACCTTGTAAAAACCTCACCACAACCTTGCAATTTGGAGCATAACATATACTACATGGATTTCTGTGAGTTTTGCCATATTTCAAAATGATTCTCTTCCCTCAGCATATCTTTTAACTTAACTTTCCTGTGAAGCTTGTTGTTTCTACTAAGACAAGTGCATTAAAAAGTATTTATTAAATGTATTATAATTTATTGATTATGACCAGTATAAAACTGTACATTTTGCACTTTAGTCATCCTGCAATTATTAGCTAAAGGTCTCTGTCATTGACCATCATTGTTGGAATTGAGTAATCCCTTGCACAGGAGGGTGATCATCTTGAACGTCAGTGAACACCCTTAGCCTTGAAACTGTGCTTAGTGGAAAGCTAGAGCATATGAGGCAGCTTACAAATAGTGGAAAGTAGAATTAAAGATACTGTTTTTCCATAGTAACTTTCTGAAGTCCAAAATATCTTTTTTGTTCAGCCCAATGTTTACATCATATATTCTGATGAAATTCCCTGCTCATTCCTCCAAGGCATTTGTGACTTTCAATTACTACTAGGCTAAAAGACTGATTCATGGTGACAAAAAGGCATGTTAATAAGAGCATTTGGAGGGTGGTGGTTACTGGTGACGAAGTTGCACTGATATGAACTGTAAAAGTTCAAGGACAAGGTTTGATCTTTTGTTCTCCTAGATGACTTACGATCCTAAGAATCAAAATATTCATGCCACAGTTGTCTTTTGCCAGTATTCCCTCCAAGCATCTTGTGCAATACTGATAGTATGGATCTTCACAAAGTCCTGTATATGTTTTTCCTGTACGTTTTTTAAGCATGAGTTTCAATGATATGAATAGTAGATTCACCCCCACATCATATTTTAAATGGAAACTAAAGTTGTGAAGATGTGCTCAAACACAAAAAAGAAAACGTAGCGGAAAAGTAACCAGCAAAATTCATGAGCCTAGCACATTCATTGAACCATATTGTGTCTTCTTAATTCCATTTAGAATTATGCTGTTGAATTAATACCTAATTATATACAATGAAGCATACAGATAGCCCTAATAGCATTCTTCTGGTTGGGTACATTCACAGATAGAAACTTTTAAAAATTCATAGCTACTTGATTTGAGAGCTGTGCTACCTTTTCTCTTCTATATTCTTTTTTTAAAAAATCTCTTCTAAGTTCTATTTGAGCAGTTTAGTATCATCAAACAGAGGACCAGTGCATGTTGACTTTATCAAAGCCCTTGTGTGTCAGTGACATGCAACTTTGTTTTCTGCTCTGATCAGGGTCAATAAACAATTGTGGTAGTTACAAAATTTGGTGTCAATCTGAGGTTTCAGGTAAAGGGGTAGAGTCTAACCTGTCAAACAGGTCACAACTTGATGACTTCATTTGAAGGTGCTAATGAGATAGATAGCTCGCTGGAGGCAGGACACATGCTTGCTCCCTCCAAGAATCCCAGTGGAGAAGATATGGAGGAAGACTGATGGAGTCAGACCTCTGGAAATGGAGCAGTCACAAGGAAACCCATGCCATTGCTGAGATGCTTCCAGTCACTGGATCCACAAGACTTCCCACCCACTGACCTGTGATCTTTCATCATTCATCATTATTGCATGTCTGCATGGGACTGAAGGAGACTTTATAGATTGGTACCAGACATGTGGGCTAATATCAGACTTATCAACTTGATCTGGACTGAACTGGAATATTTTCTCAATATTCAGCTACTCTTGTATAATATAAAGCTCTATCTTATACACATATGAGTCTCGCTGGACTTGTTTCTCTAGTCTACCCTGACTAATACAACAATGATAGTAATTTTATCATTGATTCCTTCCACCAACTCTTCTTCATTAAAGAGACTTAGATGAAATCTATGTAAATGGGCATTTATGTACTCTTATGTTGAGATCTAGGTGCCATGTAACGTTCAGAGATAATAAAAAATGAAGGACATTATTCCTCAAGACTTTGGAAGACACAGAAAGTGGGACAGAAGAGTATCAGAGGTAGTTCTAAGTGAAAGGGATCAAGTGTCATGTTGGAGACAAGCATGGGAATTGTGGATGCAGAGACAATCTAGAGTGGAGGAGCTAGGTTTGGACAGGTGGTGTTCACGGCCAAGAATGGTACTTGAGATTAATCTTCGCTAGAGAATGAGGATCCAGAGAAAAGGGAGAAGGTAATTTGGAAAAATGTAATAATTTATATAAGTAGAATTAAGACTTGGAAATAGTTCACTAGTTTTATAGCTATTGTTTTTAAAAATAGTATTGTTGGATGACAACTTTTGGTTCATTCCTGTCAAAAGTACTTTTGTTTAAAACAGAAGTCTTTATAGTTAGTCTCTCTCCATCTCTTTTCTGTTGATCAGAAATGATAAAATAATTTTCTGGCAAACACACACACACACACACACACACACACAGTCACACAGCCACCAAGATCATTGTTTTCCAGCACATGTTTCTTGGTCTTCAAGTTGCACCAAATGTGGTCGTTAGTGTTTCTTTGTCTAGAGAACCAAAGAATGGATTCATACGCCACAAATAGTGATCAGAAAACAAGCTTTATTTGGAAAGAAAATCAAATAAAAGCACCTGAGGTAGAAGGTGCGGACTTGTGTGCAACACCACCCTAAGAGCTCTGTTTAGAAGTTTTTCCTCTACACACACCCACACCCCCCCCCCCCACACACACACTTCATATTCTAGGATCAGGATGTATATGCACATTTGATTTTTATATTATGTACATATGCTATGATTACATTTTGGTTATATATATACACACATTTATATATATTTTGTGATATAAATATATAACAAAAACTCATCATCGTCAAGTCCATTCTGACTCTGGTGATCCCATGTGCTTCAGAGTGGAACTGTTCCATAGCCTAATTTTGGAAAATTCAGTTGAAAAATCTAAGGTCCTGTGTTTTAGACTGTCCATCAAGTCTATGACTACACAACCTTTGTTAAAGAGTTTCAGTCTGTAACTGATGGAAGACCCATCAGCTTAGACTGAGGGAGACAGAGGAGGGACAAAGAGATCAAAGATGTCTGTTTATGGGACTTCTACAAGAAGGAAATAAGCCAGAGGTTTCTATACTTGTTCTCCAAAAAAAGAAAAGTATCATCCCTGGCGCACCATGGAGAACACCAGATTTGTTGGAAGGAGCCCAGAAGGCTGTTTTCTTGATTTCAAATGTGGGGCGATAACTACCTAAGTTTCAAAGAGTTGGAGCTTTGCAAACTCAGTTTTGGGGCATGTGGCTACCTTTTATGAGTGGCAGGAGGACAGAACAACTGTCCAAAGCTGAGAGGTCCATGTTGAAGGGTAGAAGTATGGAACCTGCCAAGGTCAAGAGGATGAGGCTGATGTGCAGAGTTGTCAAGTCAGTAGTCCTGGAAGGCAAAGACTCACCTAGGGCCAAGGATCCACCACCTAGAATCCAGACAGTGTGGTCAACACACAGAGCTTGAATGGTGAGGCCCTTTCCCACGTGGTCTGAGAGAAGGCAAATTATTTTCCAACCTCGAGAACGAATGCAATTGAAAAATATACTCAGTGGCTGTTCTCTCTTTAATGCCTGCAATTTTCTCCCATTCATATTAGAAATGTCTACCCTGTGTTTGTTTGACCACTTTAGTTAGAAGTAGACAACTTCATTCTAGATCTCACAGGTTCACACGTGACTGCTAATATTGAGGTAAATTCTCAATATTCATTTTCATATTCATTGCTATGATCAAAAAATCATATAGATGATGGGCACTTAGACACATGTATAAATTCCTTCCCAGCCATCTTGAAATGGGGAAAACTAACCCTTCTTATATGAAGCACCATCAAGCTCATTGTTTTCAAGTACAAGTTTCTTGCTCTTCAAGTTGCACCAAGTGTGATGTCTTTAGTCAAAGAATGCATTCATACATCACAAACGGTGATCAGAAAACATGCTTTATTTAGAAAGGTAGAAAGTGGGGCCTTGTATGAACTATCACCCTAAGCAAGACTCTGATCCTGGGAACTAAGACTTCAGCCATTCCCACTAGAATTCTCCTTGATTTCTACATAGAGCTTTTGATAGGTCCAGCAGGTCACTTTATCTATTGATTTTATACTATTCCAGAAACTTCTGGAAGTGTTTGTGATGGCACACACACTAATCTCTTGAGCTAGGGTCTGGTCTAGAGTAAGCCTTTGGTCCATGACCTACCTTACAGACAAAAGTAAGAATGTTTATTGGTCTCAATCCATTGGCCTATAAGTGAATGGTCTCTGTCAAATAAGTCACAGACTCAAAGACAGCTGCTAAGCCAGGTCATGAAAACATAATCCCTACAACATCAAGCCAAAGCTGTTGTAATGCACTGAATTTAACCTTTATGGATTCAATCCTCCAAGGTCACAATAAAAAATATCATTTTTTGTGCCATACAATTACTAGAGGATGGTAAATACTGATGGAAAAAAATTGGTAAAGGGAAGTTGAGATACCCAAAGGCACAGCTACCAGCTATTGAAAGAGGCTATATTCCAGTGGTTCTCAACCTGTGGGTTGAGACCCCTTTAGGGATTGAATGACTCTTCATAGGTGTTGCCTGATTCACACCAATAGCAAAATCATAGCTATGAAGTAGCAATGACTATAATTTTATGGTTGTGGGTCCCACAACAGGAGGAAATGTATCAAATGGTTGTGGCATTAGGAAGGTTGAAAACCATTGATCTAAACAGTTGTAGACAAAAATATATTGGAGGGAGGGCATATATCCTAGGGACTTATGTAAGATCCCTGGAGCTGAAATGGAGAAATTTTGAATGGTTATGGATCATTCAACACAGATCAGGGGATCAGGAGGAAGTACTTACAGTAAGGATAGTTTGCAATCTACTTTGTGATACTGGGGAGTTTGGAAGAGACCACTACATTAAATAGGGACTTTAGTTCTTAACACAGCTCAAATTTTAGAGATGCTGCTTATCCCTCCCAGACCACCATTATCACACACACACACACACACACACACACACAGAGTAATGTCTTTTGATGTTCCCCCCACTATGTTTCAGAAAGAATTAAGAGGTAAGCATGGAGAATTTGGCGGGGGGTGCAATTCTGACTTTTAAAGGGAACTAGTAACTAGTAACATTAGCAGCTAAGGGGGTTATGAGTTAGTCCAGGTAGACTAGAGGAACAAATTTCACAGACATGCATATGGATATAAGGAAAAGGTTTATATATAAGAGAAATAGGACATAAAGAAAGCATCCCAATCCAGTCCAGTACAAAGTCATAAGTCTGATTAACCTCTATGCCCAATATCAGTCTACAAAGTCTCCTTCCGACTCATAAAATCACAGGTCAGTGAGTGCAGAATCCTGGCACTGGCAGGGGTCTCCCCATGGCTTCTCGCTTCCAGGGCTCCAAATTCATCAACAGCATTCAGTGGTGGCAGAAGCAACTCATCACTGGCAGGGGTCTCCACATGACCTCTCCAGCTTCAGAGGTCTAGCTCCATCAGGGCCAAGCCAGGTGGCTTCTCTGGCTCCTCAGACACTGCCATCTTGTCTTGTCCGTGATTAATCGTCTCTGAGACTAACTCCCAACAACTGGGGAGATGGCTTCTCATCTTCATGAGGGAAATATCGAGATATTTCTCAGAAGTCTCAGGAGAAAGCCATGCCCACACAGAGGCCTCATTGACTACTCAATGGCTATCTCCAGATTAACAGGCTAGACTCCACCCCTACATTTCAATCATAAAATTAACATAAGCACCTGACTGCCACAGGTTATAAGGGTGTTTACATATCCTTTGAGTTGGTCCTGAAGAACTCAGAGATATTCCACATTGGAAGTGAAGGGGTGACATACAAAGTAAGATTTTAAATTTCCTCTTTGTGGAACTAAGTGTACTAAGGTTATATCCTTATTACTCTTGCTTAAAGCAGGCCCAAAGATGCCCATTAACCATACAATACCCATTAAATGCAATGGAAAACAACATGAAATCATTTTGGTCGCAAACAAATAATAAAAAAGAAGAAAACTCAAAAGGAAAAACAAAACAAAATGAAAAACCAAATGCTCTCAAATGGGGGTTGAGGTGTGGGAGGGATGGTGGTGGTGTTTAACTGTACTTTCACAGTTCAGAGAGATTTATAAAGTACAAAGTGAAATAAAATATTTACTTTTCTTATGAAAATATTTTCCAAAAAAATTGTATTAAATTCTTTATAGGTTCACAGAAGTTATGAGGTTGGGGCTTCAATTTGCCTGGAGAATCAGTCTGTGGATAGTTGTCTGATATCTGGATTAAAAATCCATTCCCAAGAAGGATTTTCTGACTTGATCTGGAAAGCACCAGAAAACAGCATTTTCCCTCAGTCACAGGCTTAGAGAAAACTTAAGTCAAGAGCTTGCTAAGCACTTCCCAGACCAAGGTGCTATTTTTAAATCGAGGACTGGGACAGGAAAGAAAGACTGAAAAAGTAGCACTCTGTCAAGAGGAAAGTCAGTTCCCTTTGACCTAGACATGCCGGCACATTCGAGGCTCCCCGAGGGACTGCCCTGGATCTCTTCGATTCTGTTGGAGCAATTGGAGAGGTCCAGTGGCAGAGGCTGCCTGTGCTGCCCAGAGAAGTTCTTGCTCTAGTGGTCCCTCCTCTCCCTGCTCCCTCTGGGGATAGAACCTAGGAGTTCTATTGGTCCTTTGGGGGCAGTTCCTTTGGAAGGGACTGACCACTAAAGTAACAAATGATAGAAGCTAGCCCCTGAGGGTGGCTCCAAAAGTTAGCCAATTGGAGCAGCATGACAAAGGCTAGGAATTTTTTCTTATCTCTCCTCTCTTTTTTCTCCATCTCCTCCTGCTCTCCCTTGTAAAAGACTAAAGTTGCAATTTTCAAAAGATTATCATGGTCCAAATCGAAGAGAGGCACCAACTTTGGCAATGCCCTCCAGCCTGGGATTGCCTGAGTAGGAAATGTATTCTTTAACAAAGTTTGACCCTCAAGGGTCAAGGGAGTCTGTGCAGCCTGGGTGTGCTTTTTGTCCTCAACCCTAATTGCTCCAGAAATGCTGTGAGGTTTTCTTCCTTTCTCTGATTCATGGTGTAGAGTAATTGAGGAGCTTTTCTTAGATCTACAAGGCTTTCTAGAATATAGGTTTAAAAGTGCTTTATATTACAAACTCCTAGTCAAGGACGTAATCTGGGCCTTCTGAGGAGTCAGCCTGGTTATTGTAGGGAATCTTGTCTTTTTCTCACAATTCATGTCGTTGCTATTATTCAGGATGTACCACTGATTTCCAAAGTTCTTGGCTGCTTTTCACGTTTTGGGCTTCTCAGAACAGTTGCAGGTTTGATCTAGCAGGAGAATTACCTCTTTCCAGGAGATTTTAAAAGTCTGGGCCAGTCTCTAGAAAATATCTATATGCATTTCAGGGTCATTTGAGAACTTCCTCAGATCTCTCTTAATTTGCCCCAGGCTTGAGAGAGAAAAGGGCAGATTACTCTGGTGACAAAATCCCCTGTACAAGGGATTTTTGCTTTCAGGGAGTTTAGTAGCACTGATAGTCACAGAGGGGCTGAGTAATGGAGAGGGGAAGAGCTTACCACAGGTGTACAGCGCGATGCTGACTGGCTCAGGAAAGGTACCAAGGACCTGGGAGTAGTCTTAATTCCCTCCACTGCTATGGGTGTGAGGAGAGCCTTGTCCAAACCTCAAGTTCTACATAACTTCTGATTAAAAATGCTTGCATATAGGGAACTTTAGATTACCTGCTGTCCCATTTACAAATAATTCTAATTGAAGGGTGGGGGTATTGTTTCCTATTGAATGGTAATATTATAGGCAACCCTAGTTGCAAAAGAAAAATCATTGCCCTTTCTTCAGCCTCTGGGGGTCAACTAGGGACTATTTTTTTTTTTTTTTTAGTATTCAGCCAAGAGGAGTGTTGTCAGGTGGAAGTCACAAATAAGTGTCCATATAAGTAGAAAGAGACAGGACGATGGACCCAGTGACCTGCACTGGGAACAAGAAGTTGTGGCCTTAGAGTGTCCCCCACGGACAGCACTCAAAAGCCCTCCCTCTGAGTTCTCCAGGCCATCCAGGCATGGGAGTAGCACAGCACCACTCAGTTGCAGATTTTAACGCCTGAAAACCGCCCTGAGTGTTTATGCATTCATCCCCAATAGAAGAGATCAACTGCTGGCAGCTCTGTCAGGTGTCAGCCAGTAAAAGTATTTCTGGAGATGCCATTGAGCTCCTAATAAGAATCTAATTAATAGGGATTAGAAAAACTGAAACTTGTAGAAGGGAGAATTTGAGGATCCTGTAGCTGGTTGGAATAAAGTGTAACCAATACACATCTGGCTTGCTATTTGGTGTCAAAGGCATAATTCAGTTCTCTGGAGTCTCTTCAAGTTCTGTTGTAAACCAGTTCTGAACTATGCTCCTTGGTCGTTTTAATGTTTGGTTTCCTGAGTGAGTTAGTCCGGGTAGACTAGAGAAACAAATTCATAAACACACATACGTAAGTATATAAGGAAGAGGATTATATACAAGAGCGATGGAACATTGAGAAAGGACCCCAGCCCAGTCCAGTCCAAATCCACAAGTCCAATATTAGCCCATATGTCTGATACTAATCCATAAGTCCTCTTCAGACTCACTAAGTACATGCAGTGACGATCACAGGCTAGTGGGTACAGAGTCTTGTGTATTCAGTGGTGGTAGAAGCATCTCAGTGCTGTCAGGGGCCTCTCTGTGGCTTTTCAAGTATTTCAGAACTGACAGGAGTCTCCATGTGATTTTTCTGGCTTCAGAGGTCTGGTTCCATCAGGGTAAGCCCATGTGGTTTCTTCTCCATGACTCCCCGGGAATCAGCACTGTGTCTGTCGTCAGTAGAACAACAACTCCAAGGGACTAATCTCCAATGGGAAATACCGTGAGATTTCCCAGAATTCTCGGGAGAAAGCCATGCCCACACAGAGGTCTCATTGGCTATCTCCAGATTGACAGGTTAGACCCCACAACTACACTCCCAATCCTGAAATTGACACAGGAGTACATGACTGACACACTGAGTTAATGTTCAAAAGACAGTGCTTAAAAAGGACATGTGGGTACTATGTGGTAGCCTGCATAATACACATAATGTGACATTTCCTCAAAAATAAGAAAAGTGGCCTCCTGGGACCTCTCTTCTTTCTGTTTGTTCCTTGAGGAAGTCTTCTGGTTACACTTACTTTTGTGAACTCTTCTGGGGCTACTTGGAGGTAATTTCTGAAGGAATGAAGGGCAATTCTGGGAGACTTTATTCAATTACTGGGATGTTATTTTCCTCCGGCTTTTGGTAACAAGGGTCCCCCAACAAAAATAAAGAAACAAACCAACACTGTCATTGAGTTGATGGTGACTCACGGCAACCTGATAGAAGAGGGTAAAACTGCCCCTCTGTGTTTCAGTCTTTTTCCTGTGCAGTAGCGTGATTGGTGGTTGTGAACTGCATAATCACTGCCCTACCAGGGTTCCTGTATGCCCTGTTACCCCATATATCATGAGAAAAGGAAGGACCAAAAAAGTTGAGAAAAAACAGAGAGGAGACCTGAATTATTGCACTGAAATGCCAGAATTCATGTCAGTTAGGTTTGTAGGGGAGCATTTTGTTCAGCACCATAAGATCAACTTGAATGAGTCACGAATTTGGAGGCTACTGACTATTGCTTCTTGTTGTCTTCAAAGTCAAACTAGGAATTTAAAAGGAGAGAGAAAAGTATCAGAGGGATGACTGCTTGAGTCAGAGAGTAAGCCTTCCACCACCCATTGCTTCTTAAGTTTCAAAGCAGAGACCTGACCTCTTCCAGAGAGAAGCCAGAAAAAGAGGCAAACACAAAGTATAGGCAGGAGTCCTTTGTTTCTGTTTCGATGAGTGCCACATGTTGGGCACCAACTTTTTGCCCTTGCTTTGATGTGTCCAGGAGTTCTTGGTTTCAAGAATCAAAGAATGGATTCATGGACTGTACATGGTAAACTGAAAGCAAAGTTTATTTAGAAAGGGGAGAAATGTAACCAAAGCAGGTGAGTGAATTACCTCTGAAAGAGCTTTGTCTAAGGGTATTTTATTGGATGAGGTCCTTGTCTTGTGTCAAGTAATCCCAGGTCTGGTTACCTTCCTCAGGTCTCATCCTGAAGCTGCTCATGCTCAGTATCCTCTAAGGAATTATATGAGTATGGACAAGGTGGTAAGCAAGCCTGCACAAAGGAAATAAGTCAAGGACTTGCTGACTTTGGAATTTAAAATCAGCCAAGGGTCCAGTGCCTGCTGACTGAAGATGTGAAATTATTCTAGGTTGTCAAAATCACACTTTTCCCTACCCATCTGTACCCCCTAAACATCCTGTGACTCCCAGTGCCTCCCATTGGGCCTTTTTTGTCCCGCTTTCTGTCTGCGCCAGTGATTCTCAACCTTCCTAATGCTGTGATCGTTTAACACACTCCTTCATGTTGTGGTGACGCCAAATCATAAATTATTTTTGTTGTTACTTCATAATTGTAATTTTGCTACTGTTCTGAATCAGGTGACCCCTGTGAAAGGGTTGTTCATGAACCACAGGTTGAGCACTGCTGCTTTAGGCTCTCTGTTTCCCATTTCTTATGTACATGTCCTAGACTTCTTTAGAACTAAAATTCTTCTAAGAAAGTTATTCTACACCAAAGGTAAGTGACCTGCATTTGTTGAAAATGTTCGGAGATCTCCTGTTTAGAAAAACAAACAAACAATTAAAAAAAAACCAACTACCTTGCATATCTGAAGGAGTAAATTTTTATGCATTGAGAATCCATTTTTAAAAGGTGAAAAAGAACTCAGCAAGTTGAGATCTGTTTCAAGCAGAATTAGTTTGAGCAAAATTGGCAAAAGTAAACTGACTGAGATAATTCTTTCCCCAGAAATCTCTTCTGCTTTATTCAAAAGGATTGCTCCCCTGCAAAGCACAGCTGAAGGAAAGTACACTTCATTCCCACTTTGTCCATTGCATTAGTGGGGCATTTAGCTGGCTTGTAAAACAAAAATAAAAACAAACAAACATTAATTGGGAATTGTGAGAACCTGTCAAACGAGAATCTAAAAGTAGCAGAGTGTGATGGGGAAATCAAGTATGTGCAGAGTTGAATAGCAAACTACATATAAAAGACTCAATTGTCTTGTAAACTGCTTGAGATAAACCTCACCCTGTGTTCATCTGTTTATAAGCTTATCAGTGCCACCGTGACAAGTAGCTAAAGATCTAGTAACTTAAAACACACTTACTCTGACACAATTTGGGAGGTCTGAAATCTGAATAAATCTCATTGGGCTAAAATGTTTTGTCAAAGTTGGGGGTTCTAAAATAGAACCTGTTTTCTTCCATTTTCCCACTTCTAGAGGTCATCATTTATGGTTAACAATGTGACTGTGAATCTATTTGTTGGTAGTCTGAACCAGTGGTATTAGGTAGCAGGAAGTGGGGGGTGTGTTTGTGTGTGTCCTTTTCCATGCTTACAGGCATCCTACAAGAGGTTGCTGCAGAGAATCAAGGCCCCTCTTAGCCAACCATAAAGACTAACTGGGCATCCTCCAAATTCAAGCCCCAGCCAGGTTGGCAGTATACTTGAGTGGGCCCAAACTAGGCCAGGTGGGTTTAATTCAGCCCTTGGGGTCAATCAATATTTTTGACCATGCCTCCCAGCTAAATATAGAAACCTGAAGATCACCATTTCCTTTGGCTGCTTCTTTGCCTTCTGCATTGCCATGGTCTCTCTCTCTCTCTCTCTCTCTCTCCCCCTCTCAGCTCAGGCCACCACATGTGCTCCCACGAGTTTCCTGTGTTCAGTGACTGTATAAGCTAAAACTTCTGTCCTTTATAACAGCCCACTTGAATCACAAACCAGACTTCAGCATGGGAAATTATTTATCATGCAAAGCCAACAGCTGAGGTATTTCCCACACCAAAAACCTAACAGTGGGATGTTGGAACACAGTTCTATTTTGATACACATAAAGGCATCATGAATCAACATTGATTTTTTTGCAACTGGTTCCTTCTTTGGGGTGAGAGGTCAGCCATGTTTCTCAGCTTGTGATCCTGTATCCTTCTGATCTTAGCTTCCATAATCACATCACCCTATCTATCTCAGACCCACCTTAGTTTCCTCATAAAAGAACCTTTGTGATGATATTGGGTACACCTGGATAATCCAGGATTATCTCTCCATTTCAAGATCTTTAGCAATGTAACACCTGCATATTCCCTTTTGCTCTGTAAGAAAATGTATCAAGAGTTATAAGGAGTAGGGTATGGGCATCTTGGAAGAGCCATCATCCTGTTTCCTAAATGGGAGCTCTGTGAGTGTCATCAATGTGCTCCTAGGAATCACCTCTGAGATCAAATGCCTTTGAGTTCATTTTGGCTCATAAAAGACTTTGGCTCAGTATTTCTACTTTGTAAGGCTTATAGAAGCAGACTGACACATATTTCTTCCTCAAAGTGACTTGCCTTTGGAACCTGAGACTTGAGAGTGACCAGCCAAGGGCTTACCCCCTGTTCCACCAGGGCTCTTTACATAGGCGGTCAAAATGATCTCTGGTGACTGAGATGATAATACCATTACATCATTTTAATTATTCAGACATTTGATAAAGAAATGATGAGCTATATAGCTGTAAACAATCTCCAAAGGTGTGTGGAAAAGGGTAACTTGGTACATATCCATTTAGAGAAGATAGAGGTGAGCTGATGTACATCCAGAAATGGCTAATGATTATCATTAAATTGGGAACTTTGAATGGTTTTGATGGTTTGGTTTAGCATTTCAGCTATCCAAAGTGTGATATACAATGGAAATTCCTTGATATTGGAATTATAACTGTGACCCACTATCCTTTACTCTCAGTCCTAGAAGGAATTTGCAGATGGATCATGTACCTGAACCGCTCTCCCATCCATTTACAAATATGTATTGATTCTACATGTTTTTGTAAGTCCACCTCTAGTCTTCATGCTAGAAAACTTAAAAAATAAAGACACACTGTCAATGAGTCTGTTTGTGCAATTAGCTTGTGTAGTAAAACAAAACACAACATCATTCCACCAAGTTCTTTCCCACTCCTCGAACCCCTTTTTGATTTAGAGAGGGACTATGCTTGAGAGGCTTTTTGTTGTGTTTGTTTCTGGTTATCTCTACAGATCTGCTACCTGTCTGCCAGTCGGAATAAGGAAGACTGAATAATAATTAATGCATATGATTGTTCCAGAGAAGAATACTGAATGTACCATGGATTGCTAAAAGGACAAACCAATCTATCTCAGGAGAAGTAAGACCAGAATACCCTTTAGAGGCAAGGATGGCAAGACATTATCTCCCATACTTTGGACATATTGTTAGGCGAGACCAGCCCTTAGAGATGGACATCATGTTTAGTAAAGTGGAATGTCAGAGAAAAAGGAGAAGGCCCTCAATGAGAGGGATGGACACAGTGGCTGCGACAAGGGCCTCAAGCACAGGAACAGTTGTGAGGACGGTACAGCAAAGTGCAGTGTTTTGTTCCGTGGTGCGTATTGTGTTGCTATGTGTTGGGGCCAAATTGGTGGCACCTAACACCAAAATAGAGGCTGATCATCAGGTCTCTCTAACATGGTACTCCAGGTGGCTTTGAATGGCTAATCTTTGGCTTAGTAGTTAAGGGAAAATCATGGTAGACAGTAAATTCTGAGTGTCTTGTAAGTTTTGAACTATGTTTTTAATAATATAGAAGAATAAATTCGCTGAGCCCCGGTGGTGGAGTGGTTGTGCATGGGACTGCGGCCCACCAGGATAGAGGTTCAATTCCAGCTCCGCAGGAGCAAAGGCTGGGCCTCCCACTTCCACCACCAGAGGGCAGTAATGTCAAACCAACCAACCAAACAAACAAAGATAAATTGTGTTCTTGCTCCCCTTATATTCTAGGATGAGTAGACAAGTAGCACAGACAATAGAAAATAAGGCAGAATGACAATAGGAACAGTTTCGTTCTCTAGAACAGGGGTTCTCAACCTGTGGGTCACAACCCCTTTGGGGGTCAAATGACCCTTTCACAGGGGTCACCTAAGATCATTAGAAAACACATATTTCCCATAGTCTTAGGAACTGAGATGCCACTACTCTATCAGTCTTCAGGTGGTCCACCCACGTATGAATAGCCAGGATGAAGACTATTACCCATGCTACACAATGCTGCAAGACAAGAATTTCATTTGTTTGTAATTAAAAATAAATATTTCACAATTGCATACTGCTTTCATGATTAATCACTATGCTTTAATTATATTCCATTTCTAACATTGAAAATACATTGCATATCAGATATTTGCATTGCAATTCATAACAGTAGCAAAATGGCAGTTATGAGTAGTAACAAAATAATTTTATGATTGGGGGTCACCACAATATGAGAAACTGTATTAAAGAGTCATGGCATTAGGTGGTTGAGAACTACTGTCCAAGAAGGTGAAGAAAGGCATCTTCAAGAAGGAAAGAATGAGGTTGTACCCGCTATGATATACTTTTTGTTCATTTGTTCTTTTTCATTTTGAATTCAGATACTTAAACAATACATTGTAAATTAAGTAAGCTGGGATTGATTGCTTCAATAAATAGGTCATTTTATCAATCCACTCACTATCCAATTCACAAAAGGATGGAAATTGTTCAAGTTCTCAATGAATTCAATCACCAACTCACTTTTCCAAATGAAAGATTATGAATTGAAAAGTCTGTGATCCAAGAGACAAATCTATGGCTACATTTTTTTCTGAGCAGTCTTTACCAAATGATATTAGTATATTCTGTTTTAAGGGCCAGTTTTTCTCAATCACATTGTTCCACATGCACCTTCTCTTGTGTCTAATCTAAAAAGTACAGTAGCCCACCTAAAAATTCAAGCCAAACTTTTCTGAGAACACTGAAAAAATTATTCATTAGCTAATGGAGTTTTGAGATAATGAAATTGAATTTCTTCTTTGCCAATCCAAGCATTAAAACAGCAAATTCTTCTTCACATTTTGATTCCACGACCTCAAGTCTCAACTTGAAATGCAATTACTTCCTGTAAACATGATTATTGTTCACATCCTCCTTTGTCCACTTGGTTCTTTGGCTTAATCAGAAAGACACAGCTCTGAGTCTTCATCGGTCTACTTGGGGAACAGTAACAGAGTAAAGTAAGTGACAACAGAGGAAAGTGAAAGAAAGAAAAAGAAAATGGAGGAGTAGGACACAAGACAGACAAGATGACAGAAAGGAAGAAAGGGCACAGGAGGAAGGGAGAAACTAAAAAGCAATCACAAAGGCCTTTGTACACGTTGGCCTTACTTGAGCATCTATCATTCACGCCCTCCTTTTCTGAGTTGGTTGTTTCCTAGTAACATTCTTAGCTTTCCTTCTAACCTTTTGAGTTGCCATTGTCAAAATGAATCCATTTGGATAGATCTTAACAATGAAACTTTTGTATGCCTTTAAGATGATTGCTGGAGATATTTCTAGTTTAGAGTAAAAGGTTTTCAATGGCTGATTTCAATGGCCTAGATCGTCAAATCTTTCTTTGGAATTGCCTCTCGGTGACTTAAGCATTTAACCTTTCTGTTAGCTGAGAGGGTATTTTTTTGAGCCACCCAGGACTCCCAACAGACAGCACATATGCCCCCACACACATGAACAAATATGGCAAATAATAATAAAAAACTATTGTTAATGAAGTTCAAATTTATGCATGGATGAGTTTATTAAAAAATAACACAAAAGAAAAAGAAACTCCTATTTATTGAAATAGGTCTTGGAGGGCTGCAGAAAAATTCCTTCAGCGATATACTTGCTGTAGTCCTACAGATCATAACGAGTTGGAATCATCAACTTGATGACAGTGTGAGTGAGTGAGTTGAAACAGTGGCTTCTCTGTGGATCTGCTGGGCCAATTAAATTCAAGGTAGAGAGATTAGCTCAGAAGGTTAGGATGACCCCTCTGGGGAGATCCAAGAAGAATAATCTTGATCATTTTTTCTTTCTTTTTTTAAAAGCATTTTTTTCAATAATTTTATTGGGGGCTCTTAGAGCTCTTATAACACTCAATACATCCTTTTCATCAAGCACATTTGTACACATGTTATCATCTTCATTTCCAAATATTTTCTACTTGAGCCCTTGGTATAAGCTTCTCTTTCCCCCACTTTAAAAAAAAAAATCATTCCATTGGGGCCCCATACAACTCCCATCATGATCAACACATATGTCCATTGTATGCATACCACATTTGCACACCTGTTGCTATGATCACCCCTGAAACGTCTTCCCTCCACTTAGGCTCACAATACTAGCTCCCCATATTTCCTCTTCCTTCCCCTCCCTCTTGAACCCTTAATAATTTACACCTTTTTAATACTTTTTCATATTGTACACAGTCTCATGTGTTCCTTCACCCACTTCCCTGCTGTCCATATTCCAAAGAGATCATATGTAGATCCCTGCAATTGGTTACCCCCTTTCACTCCATCCTCCCTCCACCCTCCTGGTATCATCACACCCACTACTGGCCCAAAGGGATCATCTGTCCTGAATTCCCCATGTTTCTGACTCCAGGGTACATCCCCTGGTCTAGCCAGGATTGCAAGGTAGAACTGGGATCATGATAGTGGGTAGGAGGAAGCATTTGAGAACTAGAGGAAAATTGCATACCTCATTGTTGCACACTGCACCTGACCGACTCCTCTCCTGCCTGCAACCCCTCGGTGAGGGGGTGCTGCTTCACCTATTGGTGGGCTTTGGGTCTCCACTCAGTACTCCCCCTTCTTATAGTGATACAATTTTTAGTTCTTTGATGTCTGACACCTGCTCCCTTAAACACCTCATAGTCACACAGGCTGGTGTGCTTCTTCCATGTGGAGTTTGTTGCTTCTGATCTAGATGGCCACTTGTTTACTGTCAAGTCTTTAAGACCCCAGACGCTATATCTTTGGATAGCCTGGCACCATCAGCATTCTTCACCACATTTGCTTATGCTCCCATTTGTCTTAAGCAGTCATACCGAGGAGATGAACACGCCATCTTATGATTTTTAGTTCTTAACTCCTGATAACTGATCACTTTGGCACCTCGTGGTCACACAGGCTGGTGTTCTTCTTCCATATGGGTGTTGTTGCTTTTCAACTAGATGGCCGCTTTTTTACTTTCAAGCTTTTAAGTCCCCATACACTATATCTTTTAATAGCCAGGCACAATCTGTCTTCTTTGCCACCTTTGCTTATGCACACATTTGTTTTCAGTGTTTTTGTCAGGAAGATGAACGTCATGGAATGCCAATTTAATAGAACAAAATATTCTTGCACTCAGGAAGTACTTGAGTGGAGATCCAATGTCCACCTGCTGTCCTAATACTAATCCTATAAGTATATGCACATTGATCTATTTCCCCATCGTTCTATATAAATATATTTACCTATGTACATGCCTGTATTTTGGATCTCTATATATGCCCTTAATCACCCAGTTCTTTCCTCTATTTACTTTTGCTTTTCTCTTGTCCCACTATCATACTCAGCCTCCATGTGGGTTTCAGCATTTTCTCTCTGTTACATTAATCTTGATCAAACCCTATTGTGCTTCTCATACTACCTTGTCACTGATTTTGAATTCCTTGTTATTCCCTTCTCCCTAGACTAGTTAACACCACTGCCTTTCCCCCTCCTCCCTGTCTCCCATGTTCCCCCACAACCTCCTGAACTGTCATTCCTGTCATTTTCGCCTCCACACTGTTCATCCAGCCTCTTTTATCTAGCTAGATCTGGAGAGACCAAAATGAGTACAAAAAACACATGCATCCTAAGATGAAGTAACCTAAGAAACTAAAAAGATAACAACAAAGACACCCCAGTGTCATATATATATATATATATATATATATATATATATATTACATGTAAAAATAATAACAAAATAAAGGCTATTTCTGATAGCCTTTTAATCCCAGCGCCAGTGTTCTCAGGTTGGTCCCAATTCCCTCATTGATGGCCCTAATAGTTTTGGGTTTTACTTCAAAGTCTGTGATCCACTTTAATTTTACTCTAGTGCATGGAATGAGGCAAGAGTCTTGCTTCTACAGGAAGATATCCAGTTTTTTCAGCCCCACTTGTGGAAAAGGGCATCTGTTTTCCATTTGATATTTTTGGGCCCTTATCAAAGATCAGTTGTCTGCATGATGATGATTTTATTTCTGGATTTTCACTTCTTTTCCATTGGTCTAAGTATCTGTGATTAAAACCATACCATGCGATTTGATCACTGTGGCTGTATAATATGTGCTAAAGTCAGGTAAAGAAAGCCGTCCCACAGTGTCCTTCTTTTTGTGGAGTTCTCTGCTAATTCTGGACTTCTTCCCTCTCCATATGAAGTTGGTAATCATTTTTTTCATTTATTTGAAGAAGGATGAAGGTAATTGTACTGGTTAAACTTATATAGTGTCTTGGGTAGAACTGTCATCTTTACTATATTGAGTCTTCCATTCCATGAGCATGGGATATTTTTCCATTTACTGAAGTCATTCTTGATTACTTGTAATAGTAATCTGTAACTTTTGTCATATAGATCTTTTGTTCTTTTAGTCAGGTATATCCCTAGATATTTCAATTTGTGCTTGGCAATTGTGAAGGGTACCTCTATTTTTATCTCCTCTTCTATGGTCTTATCTGATGTGTATAGCAGTCCAATAGACTTCTGATTGTGGATCTTGTATCCTGCCACTCAGCCATAATCCACTATTGTTTCCAATGCCCTTGTAGAACTTTTGGGGTTTTCCATATATAAAATCATATCATCTGCAAATAATGATAACTTTACCTATTTCTTCCCCAGGTGAATACTTTTGATGTCCTTTCTTTGCCTTATGCTGTTAGCTAAAACTCCAGTACAATATTGAATAAGAGTGGAGACAAGAGAGATCCTTGTCTGGTCCCCTTTTGCATTGGGATTGTGTTCATATTTTCTCCATTGACTATCACATTGGATGTTGGTTTTTCATATATAGCTTGCATTGTCTTGAGTAATTTTCCTTCTATTTTTATCTTCTTGAGTGTCTTAAACTGGAATTGGTGTTGGATGTTGTCAAATGCTTTTTCCTATATCTATTGATATTATCATGTGGTTCTTAGAGTTTAATGTCAACATGGTGAATGATACTAATGATCTTTCATATGTTGAACCACTCCTGCATCCTGTGTATAAACCCCACTTAGTTGTGGTGAATTATTTTCTTTATATACTCTTGTATTCTATTGGCCAGTATTTTATTAAGGATTTTTGCATCAATATTTGTTAGGGATATTGGTCTGTAGTTCTCAATTCTTGTGGGATCCTTGCCCAGTTTTGGTATCAGTGTTATACTAGCTTCATAGCAGGAGTTCAGGAGTTTACCATCTTTTTCTATGTTTTGGAAGAGTTTGTGTGAGGTTGGAGTCAGTTCTCTGAATGGTAGAATTCTTCTATAAAGCCATCTGGTCCATGTGATTTTTTTGTTGGTAATCATTTGATAACCTTGTCTATTTCTTCTATTGCTATGGTTCTGCTGCGATTCTTGACATCCATTGGGGATAATCTAGAGAGGTATTGTTTTTCCAAGAAATTGTCCATGTCTTACAAATTGTTGAATTCATTGGAGTACAGACTTTTATAGTGCTGCATAATCATACTTTTCATTTTATTAGGGTCAGTTGTGATATCCCCTCTTTCATCACTCATCCTAGCTAGTCATATTTCCCCCTTCCTTTCTTTAATTAAGTCTGCCAGCAGTTTGTCAACTTTATTAATTCTTTCACAAAACCAACTTTTAGCAGCATTATTTTTTTCCATTGTTTTCTCATTTTCCCTCTCCTGAATCTCAGCCCTGATTTTTATTATTTCTTTTCTTTTGCTACTAGTGGGATTGTCCTGCTGACTCTGCTCTAGTGGTAAATTCTGTGCCAACATATCAGTTATGAGGTGCTCTTCTTTTTTCAGGTGTGCCTGTATTGTTATGAAACTTCCTCTAAAGATCGCCATTGCTATGTCCCATAAGTTTTGGTATGTCATGTTTTCATTCACATTGGTTTCTAGAATTTTTAAAATTTCATCTTTGACCTGGACTAGTCTGCACTCCTTTTGCAATAATTATTCATTCTCCAATTATTTTCCCTAGTTCTCTTCATCTTCCTTTTATTGATTTCCAACCTTATGGTACTGTGGTCTCACAGAGAGTTCTGTATGATACCAATGCACTTAAATTTCTATAGATTCACCTTATGTCTGAGCTTGTGGTCTATCTTCGAATATATTCCATATGGGGATGAAAAGAATGTGAATTGCTTTTTATTTGGATGAAAACTCTGTAGATATCTACCAAATCCAATTGTCAATTGTCAATTGTACTGTTTAGGTCTCTAGCCTCCTTGATGAATTTCTTTCCCTGTGGTATGCCTTTCTCAGAGAGTGGGTATTGAAGTCACCCACTATAATTGTTGAGGCTGTAATTTCTTTTTTCATCTTTTGGAGTGTTTGGTTGACATATTCAGCAAAGCTCTCATTCAGAGAATATATGTTAAAAATGCTTATTGGTTCATTGTCTACCCTTCTCTTGAGCATTATATAGTATCCCTCTTTATCTCTTTTTATGGTTTGCACTTTGAGGTCAATTTTATCTGAAATTAGTATTGCTACCCATGCTTTTTTTGAACTCCTGTTTGCCTGGCATGTTTTCTCCAGCCTTTGATTTGTAACATTTTTTTTTCTGTGATCTTAAGATGTGTCTCCTGTAGGCAGCAGATTGAGGAGTTGTGTTTTTCTAAACCGGTCTATTAATCTCTGTCTCTTAAGGCCTAAATTCAATCCATTGATATTCAGGGTTATTACATCTAGCTGTGCACTCTGTGTTGTCATTTTATCGCTCTTGTGTTGGGTGTTTTTCTATCTCCATGGGTTGTGTCCACGTCTGTTTGTGGTTCATTCTTGCCTTTCTTCCATCGATGAGCCAGAGTTATCTTGGAGCCTGTTATCCCATTGATGGTCTCTGTGCAGATTCATTCTGTGTGGCAATCTCTTGTATGTGTTGGGTGGTTGTTGTTCTTTTGACCCCGATGCATTGGTGAGGATCTTTTGTAGGGCTCAGTTCTTTTAGCATATTCTTTGTGAGTGTCTTTGTTTGGAAAGACTTTCACTTCTCCATTAATTTTGATAGATAATTTGGCTGGATAGAGTAATCTTGGGTTTGCATGTTTTCCCTGAAATTTTTGGAATATGCTGCTCCACTCGCTCCTCTTCTTCATAGTTTTCATTGATAGGTCTGAGCATATTCTTATCTGTTGCCTTTGTATGTGATTACTCATTTTTTCCTAGCTGCTTTCATGATTTTTCGCCTTTTCCTCAGGCTAGCTGGCATTCTTTTGGTTTCCTGGATTATTATCTGGTTTTCATTCATTAAGCTAGGGAAAATTTTCTCCAAACATTCATTCCATCACTATTTTGGATGTTGGTTTCTTTGATGTACCTTCCTCCAGGTAGTTCTAATATTATTTCTTTTCATGGCATCAGACAAACTTCTAATGTTTTCTTCAGCTTCTCTCATAAACTTACTAGACTTTTTCTCACATTTATTAATTTCCACTCACGAGTCCTCTAGGTTACTGGTCCTGTTCTCTGACTCCTCCATTCTCCAGGCAAAACCTGAAAGTTTACTAGTTTTTGTTAGTTCATTCCTTAGTTCTTGGATTTCCCTTTGGTGCATGACCTTTATCTCCTCTATCAATTCTTCCTTCTTCCCTAGAGCTTCACTCATGACCTGCATATGTCTTAGCAACATAATGAAAATTTCTTTCTGTCCAAATTTTCTATGACTGTCGCTAGGTCTAGCTAACGACATTGGATTTGGTTTCTCTTTTCTTAGCACTGTGGAAGCAGCTAGCTGTTTTTTGTTTGATTTATTCAACTTAGGCATTTTTCCTTGGTGTTTCAAAGCTCTGGCCTCTCTCTTTGAGATGCTGCTTTTGTATTAGAGCTTCCCTCAGGTCTCCTGAGGAACTGTTGGCAGCTGGACATGTTGTGGGTTGCAAAGTGTTGACCAAGTGCAAGGGAATGGGTTTAGGGGATGGGTTGGGGGTTGGGTGATCTGTTCCTGGCTAGGGGCACTTCCCACAGGTAGGTGGGGAAAAGTCTCTGGCAGGGAAAACAGCCTCTTGCTGCCTTATGGCACCTGGGTGCGGGCCTTCTGAGTGGGGTAGGGGCTGACCCGCTGCTCTGCTAGGGGCAAGAATCTCTTGGAGTGGGGGTCTGCATGGAGTGTCCCCGTGGGACACTGGGCACCCTGTGGTG
The DNA here is from genome assembly GCA_004026705.1 of Nesogale talazaci. Taxonomy (NCBI): domain Eukaryota; kingdom Metazoa; phylum Chordata; class Mammalia; order Afrosoricida; family Tenrecidae; genus Nesogale; species Nesogale talazaci. The sequence goes on along the minus strand of PVJH01000039.1, from coordinate 319,379 downwards.
GGGAGGACTGGCTCTGGCGATTTGCGCAGGCGCCAATGTAATGTGGACCTCTCTGCCCAGGCACCTTGAACTCCGCCACAAAAGAAGCGGAAGTTTTCATGTGGAATGCCGGCAACCATGGGGGGTTAGGTTGTCTATGTGAGGTGCTGGAGTGTGTGGGGCATGCAGGCATTCATTTTGCGCCTGATGCAAGTGTCGACCAGGTGCAGGGGGATGGGTGTAGGGGGTAGGTTGGGGATTGGATGATCTGATTCTGGGCCAGCAGCTGCAGAGCACAAAACCTCTGGCTACCTTACAGCATGCCTGGGCACAGACCTCCTGGTGGGGGAGGGGCTGCCCGGCCGTCCCACTGGGGACAAGAATCTCTGGGGGTGGGGAACTGGGGGTGTTGGTCTGAGAAGAGTGTCCTCACTGGAGCCTGGGCACCTTGGGGTGGGGAGGACTGGCTGACAATTTGCATGGGGGCTGATGCAATGCGGGCCTCTCTGCTCGTGTTTGTGAAGCAGGCACCCTGGACTCCACCACTAAAGAAATGCAGCATCTGTGCGGAGTGCTGCCATCTGTGGGGAGTGCTGCCATGCAGTTTGCCCCTGCTTCTTGTTCAGAGAAGGTCTCTGTGCTTTCTTGGAATTCAACAAGCCAATTGGAGAGCCCCATCCTTCCCCAAGTCACCCACACTCACCAATCTGCAGGAGCTCCAGACGTTAGCTACCTATCTTCCCCAGGGACAATCATTTTTTCTTATACAACATAGTATTATCACAGAGGCTTATTTGCAATGTTTTTTTTTAATTGAAATTACATTGGTTAGAAAAGGGCCATGGAAATGATGCTGAGGATTTATTTTCTACCACGACCGTACCTGATCATTCTCCTAGATCAGGAATTGGAAAACTCTTGAGACCAAAGAGCCAATCCTGCCTCTCCTAACAATTTTAAAATCACTCAAGAGCCTTAAATATGTTTTCCCAAATAAACAAAATCCCCATGATCTGAATCAACCTGGATGATAAATGCATGTGAGATTAATTGAAGGACAGAGATGGCTTAGTGAGCCTCACCCTTATTCTTCTTGGATCTCTTGCTCTCTGATGGTCAGATAACTGTGCAGTTACATTAGTTAGTTCTCTGCCTCAGCTGGCTAGACTCACTTTTTGTGAGCCACATGGTTCTCCCCTGATGCAGCCCTGGGTGCTGAAAAAAACCACATGGAGAACCCTGCTAGCATCAAAATGCTTACACAGTAATTCAGCTTTCCTCTTGCAGTTGAATTCATTGTGCACTTTTTGTGAGATTGAAGAGGCCTTTGTAGATCCATGTTGGACATATAGGTTAATGATAGAGTTATGGGTTTGGACAGCACTGGGTTGGGATGTTCATAATGTACACTTACATTTCAATAATTCAAACGCATCAAGAAGAGTTGTACAAGTATCACCACATACAATTCAAGAACATTTTCTCTCTCCTTTACTCATTGTTATTTATGTAATTTTATTAATAATAATTGTGGCAAAAATATGCACAACAAAACATTCTCCAATTCCACCCTATAGAATTATTTTAGGGCAGCCTTGGGTTTCAATTTCACTGTCACCCCTTTAATAGTCATGTCACCATGAACTTGAAACACTTTTCTGGGTCTCAATTTAGTTTCTTTATCTGAAAACTGTATCATAGTACCTACATCATAAGTTTATGAACAAATATGAAGTTCAAAACAGTGTTTAAATTGGTAAACAATAAGTGTAAGAATTATTTATTCATTTGTTTTAATTTTTTTCACTCTAACTAAAGCAGGAAGTACACTGAAGGAGCAAAGAAATATTAACTAGGTCCATAGTTCAGGCAAGATAGGAGAGATGATTTTTCAAGCCACACATATACTTCTAGCGTTTAAATGAATCCATTCACCAGGCTGAATCAAGAGCCTGTGATATAATAAGCCTTCTTCATAACACTATCCAAATTCTTACCAGCTGTAGAAGGAAAGCAACAGATTCCATCTCAAAACCAATTTTAACAATATCTTTCATCTAGATCATCACACTAGCATTCTAACTCATTTCCTTGCTCAATTCTCCTTTAAATTTCATCTCTGCTTAATACCGAAGCCAACTAGTTTTTACTTAATATCAACTCATGCTATATATCTGCTCAAGACATCACAGTGTTTGGTAGAAAAATCAGCATCCTTTCAGTGTCCCTTAAAAGTAACTGTTACATTTTCTCATATATCTCCTCATTCTTTCACTTCATCCATTCATTTCTTTTGGAGGGAGGCATCACTACCCTCTGGTGGGCGTGGGAGGCCCAGCCTTGCTCCTGTAGAGCTGCTGCTGGATTTGAACCACCAAGCCAGGGCCGTTGTCCCACACTCAACCACAACACCACCGGGGCTCAGTCCCTATCTATTCCTTTCTACTTTCAACTCTACTCCAGCCTTGCAGGCCTCCTGCTGTTTACCAGGCACTTGGTACAGATATGCCTTCTTTTTCCTAGAATGTTCTTTACTAGAGAACTGTATGGGTGATTCTCACATCTCTGTTCCTATACTCACTTCTTTATTGTTCTTTTTCTTTTGCAGTCATCTTTGTCTTTCCCCACCTGCAATGTGGCTCTTTAAACATTTCTCCTCTTACTTAACTTTTTCCCCTAAGCAGTTATCACTCTCTCAGTGATGATTAACTAAATCATGAGAAATTTTGCTTATGATTTTCTTTTCATTAGACAATAAGCAGGGTAAGAAGCTTTTGTTTACTCTGTTCACTTATTTTAGACAAGCAATAGGTACTAGTTGAATGAATGAATTAACTTTGCTTTAGCATCTATTTTAAGGTACATTTTTGTTTGAACATTTCATATGATGACCCTAAGTGATTAGAGCAGCTTAGATGAATAGTTCTTATAGCTTCCTAATATCTAAAATCCTAATTAGATTATCTCTGAGCTAATAACTTTCATATCAAATAAATTTTAGTAATAGATGCCATTGAGATGCTCATGATTGAGAATAATTTCCAAGGACTGCATTAATGTAATTCATTGAATAAGGTCAGTGAGTTTGTCCTTTTTGGGGGTGGGTGGAGATTATAGAAGTTCCCTTAGATTAGACTAAATTATAGTACACAGATGTCCCTCATAATAAGGCAGATATTTAAAGTGCCTTCCTCATATTCAGTACAGCTTGTCTCCCTTAATTGAACATTAAATATGGTGGACTCTTTATTAAACAAAGAGGTTCACTGCTTAGAAGACATTGAAATTCTGTTCTAGATAATTTTGGGATTGAATAAGAGTAATGTTTAACCCATTGGTTTGGCACTTCAAATCCAGCAACAGCTCTCCAGGAGCAAGACTGGGTAGCTTCCACAACCACCAGAGGGCAGTTGTGCCCCTCCCCCCAAAAACAAACAGAAAAGAATAATGTTTTAATAACCTAATTGATGTCACTAAATGTGCATGTGAAGAGAGTTGGAATATTTCGATATGCATATTTAACACAACTTTTAGAAATCAAAAAGGAGGATTTTAAACCATTTCATATTGTTTCATTTCATATTTTTAAGAAGGATAGCCCAACCTTCTTTTCCCTCATGCCCTGACTAGACTTTTTGAGCCTCTACAGCATGAATAACTAGCAAGATACTTTCTCCATAGTTAGTCTATGGATATCCATGACGGAGTTTTTTGGCCTTTAAACATCAATTGATTGTTATAAGAATTGTATGAGCCTACCACAAAATGATTTTTAAAAACCAACTCTTTTGGGGGTGAAAGTGAAAGGATAACGGAGACAGTAGGGGGAGAGGTCTGGTCTTGTCGCCACAGAATCGAGAGTGGGCATGTAGACCCTACCACAAAGCACTAAGGTGATCGAGTGTGATCAGAGGGGAATGAGGACCAAATGATAACAAAACCAAATTATTGAATAGGCACTTAGCCCGGGCAAGGTCCAATGGTCCACGAGGTCTGTAGCTGAAAGAGTCATGCCCAGTGGCCAAATGGCTGTGTTTATATAGCCCGGAGTGACATAGCTGAAGTGTCTGGTGCCCGTTTATGATAAGGTAACAGAGGATTGGAGGGTGAAGGCACGTCAGCATGCCCGGGTCCTGACGGATCACCGGTGGCTTCTTGGTTCTGGGTGTATATGAACTGGGTGCAGAGTGGGCCATGTGCAGAGCGGTTTGCAAGGCTGGGGAGAGGTCGCATCTGCTGGATGTCAGGTCTGAGGAGTGGGTGAAGAGTTAGGCTTAAATGACCACCGCAGACTGGCCTAACATAAACCATGAGGACAGTGTGGCCACATGGAAGGATGCACGAAAAGAGAGAGCTACAGGGCTGGTCCCAACCCGAGCCAGACTGATCCCCGCCCTGGATGTAGGTATGGCAGAGAACAGGTTGGGAAGAGAGGCCAGCATACCACACCAACACAAAGATAGACAGGCTGGGAGGGAGGAAGAAAGAGAACCAGACTGGACCCCATACTGATATACCAGGCTTGCAGGATGATGTCCCTGCGGGGAGCTAGTGGGAAATAGAGGGGACTGAGCAACCAACAACAGCATATGTCAACAACGCTGTCCCCTTACTGGAACAGATTGCAACAGAGGACATTTCTGGGGTCATATGGTGGGGAGGTAGTGCAGTCTGAACCCTGCAAAATGGAGCGAACCAAGAAGGGATCATACCAGATCAGCTGGAGCAAGGCAGAGTGACAAAGTTCTTGAAGAGACTCCAAGGGGCTTCTCCAGACCAGAAGGGGCAGCTCCTGGATGGTCTTGAAGGCCAGTGAAAAGACCCGTATATTCTTCTCTTTCTTTAAAAATTATTTTTTCGGGCTGAGCCCCGGTGGCGTAGTGCTTGTGTGTGGGACTGCAGCCCATTAGGGTGGAGGTTCAATTCCAGCAGTGGTTCCACAGGAGCAAAAGGCTGGGCCTCCTACTCCCACCAGCAGAGGGCAGTGATGCCCAAAAAACAAAAACAAAAACCCAAAACAAAACAAAATTATTTTTTCTTATTTATTTACTATTTTCATTTAAAAAATCAGTGTGAGCTATGACATAGTTGGTTTACCTATCTATATAGGACGGTTACAGGAGACATACCCGAGGAGAGAGTAACAGTGGGACAAATGACCCCAGGGAATCCTTGGAGGTGAGGGTGGTGGGGGAAAGGAGTGGTGAGTAGACTGCCCCATGGACAGAACAATTGGGGTGTTGGAGTCAATACCAAGGAGGAGATAGGGACCTGAGGTGGGAGTTGGGTGGGGTGTCCAAGCAACAGCAATCTAAGAGGAGGTACCAAGAGACAGAAATAAGGGGAAAGTGACAGTGGACAGGTGGAGGATAAAAGGAAACAGAGGATGGACTAAGGAAACAAAGCAATGAAGAGAGGTATAAACATAGCAGTGTATGTATGTAAACACACAAATAGAGATATAGGTCTATGTACATATATTTATGCATCAAGACACTGAGGTAGGGGATGGACTTTTGTCTCTGCTCATACCCTTCCTCAATACAAGAACACTTGGTTCTTACCAATTGGACAGTCTGAGATTTTCATCCTCTCAACACAATCGCTGAAGATAAGACAGGTACATAAGTAAATGTGGCAAAGATGGTGGATGGTGCCTGGCTATTAAAAGATATAGTGCATGCAATCTTAAAGGCTTGAAGTTGCACAAGCTGTCAATCAGCTGTGAAGCAACAAGTTCACATGGAAAAAAGCACACCACCGATGCGATCATGAGTAGTCATACAGATCAGGTAATAGGCATCAGCAGACATATAACAAACAGAAACATATTGTTGAAAACGAGAGAGCCTGGAGCAGAGAGCAAAGTCCATCTATGGGCAGTGGAACAATCTCCCCAAAGAGGGGCCACAGGGAAGGGAGGAGGAACCAGGGTGTTATAAAGCATTGATGAAACACACTATATTCCTCTGGTTCCTTGAGACTTCCTCAAATCCCACTACCATAACCACAGTGCTGCTTCTCAATTCAGACTAGACCAGAACATTACACAGGGATAAAAAGGAATGGGAGCTCACTAAACAAAGAATCCAGGAACAGGAGTGGGAATAGTGATACCAGAAGTTCTAGGGGAGAGAAGGGGAAAAGAAGTGAGAAAGGGAAAACTGATCCCAATGATCAACACATAACCATACATTCCTCTACAGGGGGAAGAACAAATGGAAACATGAGGGAAAGGAGACAGTGGTCGATGTGAGAAATGAAAATAATAACAATGTACAATCTAACAGGTGGTTATGAGAGTGTGGGGGCAGGGGTGGGGAAAGTGCTGATACCAAGGGTTCAATAGAAAGTAAGTGTCTAGAAACGAATGAAGGTAGCATATGTACAAAAATGCCTGATTCTATTGATATAAGGGTTGTGATAAGAATTGTATGAGCTCCCAGTAAAATGATTTTAAAAAAATCAACTATCTGACTTGGTTAGTTTGCTCTGGAAATTGCATATGATTGCATCTACATCAACATGCTCCTTTAATATCTGTTCCTATATTTAATTTTAGTCTCCTTGAAGACTAACGTACATCTCACCCAACCAGACTGTTTTCAGTTGTCTCCTATGCATGTGAACATTGGACATTCAATAAAAAAATTGGGAGAAGAATTAATTTGAATAAGGACCAGGGATTGCCAAAGAACAATCAAATCTGTCTTAGAGGAATATAGCCAGTACACATGTTATCTGGAGAGACCTCCGAAAAGGTCATCATGCTTGGTGAAGTGAAAGCACTGTGTGAAAGAGGAAGACCCTTAACAAGAGGGCTGGACAATGGGCTCAAACATAGCAATTGTGAAGATAGGATCAGGCAGTGTTTCATTCTGTTGTATGTAGGGTACTATGAGCTGCCACCAATTAGAAGCACCTAACAACAACATGTCTTATTTTCTCCTCAGTTCTTATCCAAGTATGGTGACATGAAGTCAATAAGAATAGCCACTCGGCCTGAGCCCCGATGGTGTAGTGGTTGAGTGTGGAACTGCAGCCCACAGGGTTGGTGGTTCAAATCCAGCAGCAGCTCTCCAGGAGCAAGGCTGGGCCTCCCACTTCCACCAGGGGGCAGTGTTGCCCACAAACGACAACAACAACAACAAAACAAGGATAGCCACTTCATATTTGTGTAACTCTACTCCTTAATGTGTGTCGGAGGGATCATTTACTCTCCAATACATCTGAATTAAACACCTGAGTGCTATCCGGGACAATGGAAAGGCTTTGTAGGTATAGAAATGTAAAAAACAAAAAGACATTGGTTCTTATGAACTTAGTTCTTTATATCCAATCTCCCAACCTGCTGTTTTGTACTTCAGTTTTAATTGAGGTCATTGTGCCTCTCAGAGGGGCTAGGCTAACACAACGGTTCTCAGGGGACATTTAGCAATGCATGAAGACACTTTTGAATCTCACAACTATTGGGAATTCCGCTAGCACTGAGAGGCTCCAGGCCAAGAACACTAGTCAATATTCTGCAGTGAATAGAACTGCTTATTACAACAAAGAATATGTTTGCCCTACATGCTAATAATGTTCAAGTTGCAGGATTTTACATTTTCTTATTACCAGAAGATTAAAACAAACAAACAAACCCAACTCACTGCCATTGAGTCGATGCTGGCTCCCAGTGACCCTACAGTACAGGTGAATGTCTGAGTCTGCAAACAGTTATGAGACTAGACCGCCCAATCTTTCTCTCTCAGAGCAGCTGGTGGTGTCGAACTCTGACCTTGCTGTTGGCAACCCAATGTGTTAGCCCTACACCATCAGGGATAGACATTGCACGTTAAGTACATAAGTACTGCCAGACTCATTTCAGTAGAGGCGACACCATGCCACCCAAGACAATGCTACTTAAAAGAGTGATATTTTTGTGATTCCCTGAACACCAACTTTCAGATATTTTTCATTATTTTCCAAATATTTTAATTGTCTTTGATGTTCTGTTTCCTTATGTGGATTTCAAGAAAGACATGTGAAAAACTTCACGCCAACGCCTCTCATGTTTAATACATTGAACACTTGTACATAAAATCTGAATACCAGTTCTGCCTTTGAGCCTGCTGGCCTTGGAAACGATGGATGTGAGGTAGACAGTAGAGGTGGAGGGTGGTCAGCTGTCAAAGTAATTTGCAAGGAGCTAAGGCAGATCAAGAGGCAAGTCTCAGATTCTCAAGTGGCTCCCCTAAGAGTTATAGGGCTAAAAACCAAGTTAAGAAGTCCCAAATGATTCATTAATCCAAGGGGATATAGACAATGTGTATTCAGGAGGATTAGGAAGAATGAAATCAAAGATTGGGGAGAAGTTAAAAAATTGAGGGAGGGCAAAATAGAAGAGCTGATACAAAGGGCTCAATTAGAAAGAGAATGTTTTGAAAATGTTGATGGCAACATAAGGGCAAATGTGCTTGATATAATTGATGTATGGATTTTTATAAGAGCTATGAGATCCCTCAATAACATGATATATATCTATATGTACATATATAGCATAAAGTGACAATACAATCTTTTTTATAGAAACCCAAAGTCATTAATTTTAATGCAAATATTGATGGTTATATAAAATATTAAAGATACAAATTGAAACAAAAGAGTTCTCAAGGCTATGCCTTCTATTTCCATAATCAAAATCTTATAAATATTTATTTTTAATGTTATCCTTTATTGATTTATTAAAATGAGTTTTGTAACCATAGACCTTAAAGAGTATCTTTAGTAGAAATAATGTATGTCTATTATAATGTAAACACATTGGAGATGTGTTTTGTCTTTTGCTTTAAAAAATTGTTGACTCTGCAGAATCTTTCACATAGCAACACGATGATTAAGTGTTCTGTAGCTATCAGAGAGTTTTGCAGTTCAAACACAGGCAGTAGTTAATCTTCAGATGAACATCAGCAATCTACTTTCATAAAGATTAATGCCAAGAAAACCCTATGGACCAGTTCTACTGTGCCATATGTAGTCAGTATGAATCAAAATGAAGTGTATAGCACATATAGAAACAGAACAGCTAATATTTGTCATAATATTTTTAAATGAGAAAGGTAAATAAAAGCATAGAATAATAAACATAAGTATACAAAAATATTAAAAGGATTTTGATGGGCATAAAAACTATAGTAATAACAGTCTAAATAGCAATCTGAAAGCATTAGAAAAAAGTTATTATGAAGAAGCATTTTACTGAAATAATATTCAAAGTTTAATAAATTAAAACAAGGAATCATTGACAAGATTCTGCTATAAATATAATAATAAACAAATTTATACATACGAGCAGACAATAATTACTTGACAGAGAGGATATTGAACTTTTCATAAAATACAACAAACTACATTGAAATTGTAAAGAAAATCACAAAAAAACAGATAGCTATAAAGAAAAATTTAAAACTTCAATAAAGCAAACATGATGAAAACAATATAAGAATGATAAACAATATGACTTAAAAAGAGAACACAAGCAAAAACAATAGGAACACACATTAAAAGTCAAAATGAAAATGAAGATTACCAAATACATAAAAGTACATCAACAAAAGCATATTTGTCAATAACAACACTGGCTGTACACTTTCTGAATTCACCAGTTAAAAAACAAAAGACATGAACTGCTAGTGTGCTGCTTCAAAGAAATGCACCTTAGATATAAAAATAAATATAGTCTAAAAGTCAATGGATGGGAAAAATTCATCAGGCTAGTGGTGGAAAGGAAAGGTAGAATATCAATACTAATCTTAGACAAAATAGATATCAAAGCACACTGAGAGATAAAGGTCATTATATAATTATGAAAGCTTAAAGTGAATAAGAAATGATAACCAAAATTAATATATATGCACCAAATGAAAGACAATCCAAATAAATTAATACAATTCTCATAGACATGAAGAAGCAAATAGATATTAATATTATAACACTGAGACCTTAACATAGTAGTTTCAACTAAAGATTGGTCAAATAGAAAAATCAACAGACACAAAAATACAAAATAATAGAATCAATCAACTTGACCTCAGAGGTATGAGGTACATATAGAACATATATAGAGAATGGTTCACTCAAAAAAATTTATTTCATATTCTTCTCTAGAGCACACAGAAACTATTTTTGAATAGATCATATTTTAGATCCTAAAACAAGCAGAAATAAATTCAACATTGAGATTATACAAACCATTGAGAGATCCTGGGGGTGTTAGAGCAACAACAATCTAGCTGAGACGCAAAAGAAGGGTGCGTGTGAGGGTGGGGCAGAGGAACTTAAAAGAAGTCCAGAATTACTTCTCAAAATTAGAGTAGCTGAGTGTAAAGTGGCAGAGCAGCTCTCCAAAACCCTAAGTGTCTGAACTGTGATTCACCAATGCAAATCACTAAAGACTCCAAAGTGGATTTTTAACCTCGCATGATACTTCAAGCACCATTCGATCAGTGGAGTCAGGTGGCCCAAGTGACAACACAGTTTTCCACAGTCTACAGCCTTCTCCTGCTCTGAGCCCTCCTGAAAGGTTTTAGAGTCACTTATAAATAGGCTAGCATAGCATACCTAAATGGAGGATATATTAGCATCAAAATCCAAAGATACCCAACACACAGTATGCCTCCTTTTTAGTTCTTGGAGGGACCAGATGCAATAGCTTCACTTGAGTAGGAATATTCCAACATACCAACACCACTTGAATCTTAGAAATGTCACTGAGATTGAAGACATCAGAAGGTTTTTAGACTAATATCCCACTTTTTCATGTTTTTTATTCATAGATTTTTTTTTGGATTCAACTGTCAACTGCCTTTATGTAGTCAATGAAACAAAAGTAAACATCTTTCTGGTATTATCTGCTTTCAGTCAAGATCAAGATAACTTTAACAATGAAATCCCTTCTACCTATTCTGAATCTGGCCTAAAACTCTGGCAGCCTCCAGTCAATTTAATCTTGTTTAAACAATGCCATTTTTGATGGATGATCTTCAGCAAAAATTTGCCTATATGTGATAATAATGATGCCTTTCTATAATTTGAGCATTCTATTGAATCATTCTTTTGGAATGTGAATATATTTCAGTCAGTTGGCAAAGTAGTTCTCTCCTAAACTTTCTGTCATAGACAAGTGCTTCATCAGTTTGCTTAAAGACTTAAGTTAATATTTCATCAATACTTGAGGGCTTGTCTTTGCTTTCCCCACAGCTTGGACTTCTTCTTTCAGTACCATTGGTTCTTGTACACATATTATATCTTGTAATGACAGAAAGTCAACTAGCTCTTTTTGGTACAGCGACTCTGTATTGCCTCCACCTTCTTTTGATGCTTCCTGCATCAGTTGATATTTTGTCCAGAGAAACTTTCAATATTGCAGCTAGAGATTAGAATGTTTAAAATTTCTTTAAGTTCAATATATGCTGAATATGTTTTTCTCTTTTGCTTTTCTAACTTTTCATTATGATACTTTCTCTGTATTCTCAAAATGCCTTTAAAATTTTTCTGTTCAGCTGTTTGACTCCAGAATGGATTAAAACTCAATGCAAAGAACACAAAGTCCGCACCACTAGGTAGATAATGTTGTGATAAATGAAGAAAATATCTGTCAAAAATTTCATCTTGCTTGAATGCTCATAGAAGCATCAGTTAAAAGATCATATCATACATTGCATATGGTAAATCTGCTGCACAAGATCTCTTTTAAGTGTTGAAAAGCAGGGCTATAATTTTGAGGACTAAGGTGCACCTGACCTAAGATAGGGTATTTTCTATTGCCTTATATGCATGTAAAATTTGGACACTGAACTACAACTAAAGAAAAATCAATGCATCTAAATTATTTTTATATGCAAGTATATTTTATAATCAAGTTATGATTATTGATGTGATGTTTTAGCAAAGAATATTGAAAGTATCATGAAAGGTCAAAAGTACAAACAGATCTGTATTTGAGGAAGTACAGCTAAAGTGTTCTTTAGAAGCAAGACTTTATTCACATAGTCTGGATGTATTATCTGAAATACAAGGACATCATGCTTGGTAAAATGGAGCGGTGGTGAAAGGAGGGATGCTCTTGATAGGTAGGGTACATTTACCTGGTAGCTGTAACAATGAACTCAAACGAGAATGGCTGAGAAGGGCTCAGGATCAGGAGGGGTTTCCTTCTGTTGTCCATAGGGTACTTGAGTCATGTAGCTGCAGGACCCAATGAATCCAAGATTGTCAGAAATACGGTAGGCTTCCGGATACAGAGGTGAATGGATTCAAGGTTAGCAGGTGAGATGCCAGGCTGCAGACAGTGCTCGTGATCAACAGGAAATACAGAAGCAGAGCTGCGTCTCAAGTCCAAATAACTGGAGCTTGATGAGCCAAATGCAGGATCCAGAGCCAGCAAAAAAGCAAGTGAATGTTTTCACCTTGTCTATGTAAGTTGGAAGCAGGCTACACCTGGGAGGGAATCTCATGAAGAAATCTCATGATGACATCTCAACTAAGAATCCTGATCCTGCTGAGCTGACACAAAATCAAACTCCTCACAATATATTTCTCTCATTGCCAGTTTACTATTTATCACTTTTATTGTTTTTCCTTTCCTGTCTTCAAACTAGAATGTTATTTTGCAATGATGTTCAGTAGTTTATCTGGATTATATCTCATGTTGATCATTCATATCTTTCTTGTAACACATTATTTTTATTACAAGAATAAAATTTTGTATTTTACTCACTTTAGGAATTTTTATTTTATAGTTTAAATATGTGTATTTTATTTTATAATTTATATGTTAAATGTAATTAATTACACCTTGGCTTCAAGAACATTTTTATCTTTGGGTTGTATTATCTTTCAACCTTCTTTCTGCACGTTTTGGATTCCCTATAGTTTCTTTATATACTTACTGGTTTCTCTCTACTTACATTAATCTTTGTCTTTTTTCTTTGTTTATTACAGGACATTAACAGTAATTGCCTTTTTAGCCATGTCTTTTTATATCTTTTCAGTCTTTAATAGATCTGTGCTGTAACTTCCTAAGTTTATGTAGTTTATTGACAGTTATCTTGAACTTTGTTTTATTATCTCACTTCATGCTTTTTTGGGCATCACTGCCCTCTGGTGGTCGTGGGAGCTACCCAGCCTTGCTCCCGAAGAGATGCTGCTGGATTTAAACCACCAAGCCAATGGGTCGCAGTCCCGCACTCAACCACTATGCCACTGGGGTTCAGCCCATGCTTTTGTTTTAGTGACATTAGTCTCATCATTGAGTTTTTGTTTTCTTGAACATTCTTAATAAGTAGTTTCATAGTTGTCCCAATGTTACAACGTTAATTTTCCAATTCTAGTAATGTTTTCTCTCACAAGGGATACGTTGACTTTTTCACAATCTATTTAATTTCTCCCCCACTGGCTTTATACTTTGATAGTATTTGCATAGTTGCTGTTCTATTTTATTTTCTTGAGAATTTCTACTTACACGATTTGTTTTCTCTGACAGTGAATAAGAGGATTCTTGCCTATCCTGGTTATTTTAATCTCTGCATTAAAATTTGAGGCCCCCAATTTTTTATTTGCTCTTGCAAACTTTCAGATATCTGTTTCTCTTAGTTACCCAGAAATGCGACCATATTTAGAAGGCATCATTTTAGTATGTGGTTTCTAGTGTTGCCATAATCAGAACAGTTAGTGGCCATGGAAGATTTATATTTAATATCTAGTATCATATAGGTGAAACAAATCATTTGTTGAGATATATACATTGATCACAAATGACATATGACTGAAACAGACACACACAGGAAGGAAATAATGTAGAAAAAAAATTCCCTCTCTGATAATTAGTGGAATTTTGCAGATATCTGAAATATTGTCTGTGCATCTTTCTTATTCCCCATTCATCCCTGTGAGCCCTAGCTGACTTAGGTTATGCAGAGTCTCAGTCCCATCTGTTTAACTCATGGAAACTACAAGACTCTCTCTAGTTCCTCTTTCCTCCTCCTGTTCATAAAGCTCTCACCAGAGAGCAAGAATGTGGATTACGTTGTTGTTCAAAGTCCTGTGCTATCCTGATCATTGTTCTTATGCCTGAGTCCACTGTGGAAGCCACTGTGTCAAGCCATTTCGTTAAGGGCTTTCCTCTTTTTTACTACTCCACCACTTTAACAAGTCTAATGTCCTTCTTGAGGGACTGGTATCTCCTGACAATAAGCCCAAAATATATAAGAAGAAATCTTGCCATCCTTGCCACTAAGGAACACTTTGGCCATACTTCTTCCAAGAGAAATTGGTTTGTCCTCTCCGAAGTCCATGGTACTTTCAATATTCTTAAATCTTTTTTTTTTTCTGCATCCCTGCCCTGGTGGGAGTGCTCCTGGAGAGGTGCTGTTGGACTTGAACTGTCAACCCTGTGAGTTGCAGTCCCGCACACAACCACTGGGCCAATATTCTTCTTTAGCACCACAATTCAAATGCATCGATTCTTCTTTGGTCTTCCTTATTCAGTTTCAAACTTTCACATGCAAATGAGACAGTAGAAAATACCATGGCTTGCGCCAGGAATACTTTGGTCCTCAAAATAACTTCCTTGTTTTTCGGTATGCTAAAGAGGTATCATCCAGCATATTTACATAATGTGACATATTTTTGATCACTTTTACTGCTTCTTTCATTAGGGATTCCAGCGAGACAGAATCTTTGATAACTTCAACTTCTTCCCTATGTATTATGATGACCCAATTGTGAGGATTTTAGTTTCCTTTATATTGAATTGTAATAGATACTGATCAGGGGTGCAATCCTTGATCTTCATAAGCAAGTACTTCAAATCTTCCTCACTTTCAGCTATAGGTCTGTGTCACCTTCACTTTGCAGGTGGTTAATAAGTGTCCTTCCAACCCTGACGCACACTCTTATAATACAGTTTATCTGATGACTTGCTCAGCATACAGAGTGAATAAATATGGTGAGAGCAAGCAACTCTGTTGCACCCCTTTCTCAACTTTAAACCACGTAGTACTCCCTTGCTCTGTCCGCAGATGTGCCAGTTCCTCATGAGCACTAAGAAGTGATTTGGAGTTCCCATTCTTCTCAAGATTGTCCTTTATGTGTCGTGATCCACACAATCAAATGCCTTGGCCTAGTTAATAAACCATAAGTAAATATCTCTCTGGTATCCACACCTTTCAGCCAAGATTCATCTGACAAAAGCAATGATATGCTTTGCTCCATGTCCTCTTCTGAATCTGGCCTGACCTCTGGAAGCTCCCTGTCAATGTAACTCTGCAACCATTGTTGGATGATCTTCAGCAACAACTTAATGGCATATGATATCAATTATATTCCTCTGTAGTTTAAGCATTATGCTGGGTCATCTCTCTTTAGAATGAGTCAAAATCTGAATTTCTTACAGTTAGTCAGCCAAGTAGCTATCTTCCAAATTTACTGGCATAGTCAAGTTGAATCAGCTTGTTGAAGCATTTCAATTGGTATTCCATAAATTCCTGGATCCTTGTTTTTGGCTAATGCTTTCGCTGAAGCCTGAACTTTTTCCTTCAGCACCATTACAGTATTTGCCTAATTTTCTGAAGGCTTGCATGAGAAAAAAAAAATTGGCATCCTAGAATTAACAGGTGATGCGGAGGATATTGAGGAAGCAGATACAAGGTCCAGTTCCAACAGAAGGTGAAGATCCAAAGAGGGTTCAACTCAGCTCTGACTCTTTCTTATCCAAAGTGTCACATGCCCCAAAGAGGTTTCATCAGGCTGCAAATCAATTAATAGATTGGCTTCTACTCTTTCATTTATGTAGGAGTGTCTAGTTGACTTAATTCCTAACCATCACAGCAGCAAAGCACATAATCATTGGGTCTTTGAATTATTGTACATTTCCCCCACATTTCCTTTCACCTTAACCCCACCCCATATTTAAGTAATCAAAACACCACTGTCATACAGTTGATGACAAATAAGAGACGCTATAGGATAGAGTAGAACTTGGATTTCCAAGACTGTAACTCTTTACAGAATTAAAAGTCTTTCTTCTGAGGAGCATCTTGTGGTTTGAAATTGCCAACACAGCACTCCAGTAAATAACCATGACACCATAAGAACATTTAAAGAGTCATAAAGATCCACAATAATTTGAAAGATCCTAGGGGATGTTGGTGAAGTATATGTGATGCTGTAGTGCAATGAGCCAGTCTCAGAAGATGTCAACATTTTCACATAAGCAGGATGTCAACTCTCCATAATCCAATAACTCAATCAACTCATTAGAATTGAGTCCATTACAATTCATAGTGACTGTATAGGACAGTGTCACACGTATCCTATGAGATTTAGGGACTGCAAATCTTTATGGAATTAGAAAACTTCATATTCAAGAGTCTGGTGGTTTAGAACTGTTGACCTTGTTGTTAGCACCCCAATTAACTCACTGTATCACCAATGCTCTTTCCATGATGGTCTATAGCTCCACAGAACTTCTGAAAATTAGATGAACTCCAGAGAAAGGCAGTAATGTCGAATCAACCAGAGTATCTTTCTTTATGTACTGCAGAACACACTTAAATTCTATAGTTCTCTATACTTAGAACATTAGCTTTATTTGAGTGAGAGTGAGGGAGATTGATAACATATAAATTTTAGCCATGTTAGTTGAGAGAAAATGACAGGTATAGGAACACAAGAAACATATCAGGGCAGTAAATGTAAATTAAGATTCTTACAAAGGCATTCCCATGAAAACTAAGGCAGTCTGAAGAAATAATTTTGGAATGATAAATGAAAATGGTAGGAAGAAACAAGACATGGTATGAAGTAGAGAATGAACATTCAAAGCAACTGGAAAACAAAGCCATTTTTTTATCAGGGAATAGTGTGAGGTGGGTTGTCAGCAGTGTTTGGGGTCTGAAAGGCCAGTTTTATTAGGATGGAACATTCAGAGCACACATGCTAACACTCCCACCTCTGGCATTCTTAGTAGCCAGAAGAGAACTACCAAGGCATTATGCTTAATTGATCCTGAGCACATTCACAGTTCTCAGTTTAGTTTTCTAAGCAAACCTGACAAAACTTTTTAGCCTATTAAAATTTGTTCCCTTTATCTAATAAGCAAAATGTTCTCTCTTGCATAGTAAAAGGAAAATTACATATTGACTTTCATCTCCTAGGTTTTTGTTTTTGTAAAAATATACCACAAACTGGCTGCTTTAGAACAAACACAAAATTATTGTGTTGTATCATAGTTTGAGAGACTAGAAGTATAAATCAATAGAGTATGCTCTCTCTAAAGACTTTAGGGAAGGTCCCTCTTGTTTCTTTGAGCTTCTGGTAGTCTCAGTTTCGTGGCTTTTAGTTGCTGCATAACTCCATTGCCATGAGAATTTTTTTTCTCTTTATCAGATTCTGGGTGTTGTCTTTTATTTCATAAGGACGTGCATATAACTGAATTAGGGAACACATGATTCCTGGATGATCACATACTATCTTATTTGCTAATATCTTCAAAAATCTTATTTAAAAATAAGGCCATGTTCACAGGTACCAGGGAGTTAGGACTTCAAAAGACCTTTCTAGTGAACGTCATTTATTCTATAACATATGTTCACCATTTTACCTATTATCCAAGCCAAGTATCTTTCCAATCGCTCTACCAATTAGAAAATCATGATTGTGAATGTTGTTGGTAAGTGCCACCAAATCAATTCCAATTAGTGCAGATGCATGTGCCAGAAAGAACTTCTCAATAGAGATTTTTTTAGATGACAATCTTTTCTTTCTCTTTCCTTCCTTGGCTCCTTTTTTATTATGTGTGCTGTAACAATTATGAGAGCACATTGTGAGGTCTTTTCTTGCTTGGAGCAACTAGGAGAGTAAACACTACTAAACTTTCAGTTAGTAGTTGATAACCTTCTTTTTGTATCACTAGGGCTTCTTTTCATTGATAACAGCATTTTGTATTTATATGGTTTTCTTGGGTACAAATAGTTAAAAACCCAGTGTGCTGGTCTGGGTAGATGAGAGACACAAACTCATAGACACTCACATGTGTGTAAGAAAGAGCTTTATATAGAAGAGCAGTTGAACATTGAGAAAACATCCCAACATAGTCCAGATAAAAGTCCAAAAGGTTGATATTCACCCTTATGTCTAATACCAATCTATAAAGTCCTCTTCAGACTCATGAAACACATGCATTGATGTCAAATGCAGGAAGATCATAAGCCAGTGTGTGGGAGGTCTTGTGGATTCAATGGTGTAAGCATCTCAGCGCTGGCAGGGATCTCTAGCTCTGAGGCTTGGCCTGCCCTCAGCTTATCTCCATGTGACATGTCAACCACAATGTCTCCCAGGTAGTGAACTGAGAGAGAGTCTCCTGCCTCCAAGGAGGAATACAGAAGCTCGCAGGAGCCTCAGGAGAAGACCATGGCCACACAGAGGCCTCATTGGCTATGACCTGATTGACAGGCTAAATTCCACCCCTACACTCTTAATCCTCTCAATTTGACAAATGATTATTTAACTACCACACTCTGCTACTAGTAGAAATGCTGGCAGTGTTAGTAGACCCAAACGTATGGCAGAAGAAAGATCTAGCCACCTAATTGCATAGAATTCAAAATCAAACTAAAGTTGCTGCCATCATGGTCTTTCGACCTGTAACTGTTTACAGGAATAAGAAGCTTCATCTTTCTTACTCATTGCAAGCCATACGATGCACAGTTCTACCATGATATACTCAAGGGGTTGCCATGAGTCATAAGTAAATGGACAACTGGCATATTTTTATACTGCAGCACTATTTACAAAGTGTGATAACATCTTTTTATACAACACCTCAAAATAAATTTAGATGAGGTTACGAGCAAAAATTAGTCATACTTTGTGGTTGATATAACTGAGCATAACAACTAAATTATTTCCTCAATGTCACCAAAATCAAGGCAACAAGCAACAAATATATTTTCTTCCTCTGAGTCATATTCTCTTTCTGTTTATCTGGATTTTTATCATACAGGTTCTGCTATTCATCCCTGACTTCCCGTCTTGAACTCTGTTATGTAGATGAACCTGGATTTCTCTGCTTACATCGTTAACTCAAAGTAAATCCATAGTCATCAGGTCAATTCTGACTCACAGCCACCCTGTTGGGGAGTTTAAATCATTCAAGGATCTTTTCGTGAAAGTCACTTGATGACTCATGGTACATTTGGTATTTAATGTAATTTAATTCTCATAACAACTCTGTGAGGTAAATGTTATTTCACTGTTGTGCTTATGAGGAGACCGAGGCTTGGGGAGTTTAACTTACCCAGCGTTAGAGCTAGAATTCTAACCATAAGAGTGTAATAACCAAATTACATGTAGGCCTTTCCTGAGCCTCAGCCCCTCTTGAACTAAAACTCTCAACTAGAAATCTCCCAGCAGTTTTTTGCACCTTCAGTTATTCACTGCACGATCACTTTGCCATGGAATTGTGGCAAAGACAAAGAATGTAAGGATGACTAGAATTTCTTCTGAGAGATAACAGTTCATAAGTTGCACGCCACCTAAGATACAAGTACTCAGACTACATTATTATTACTTGATTTGCAAAGTCATCACTTATTCCTGGAAAAATCAGAGTGTTTAGCAATTAATGCTGTAACCTCTGGTCATTTGAACATTTGTTTGACTATTATGTTTGCAATTTAGCGTCTGGGTGGATGTGTAGGTGGAAGTGTTAAGAAATCTTCTAGTAGCCTGCTTTGTGTAAACATGAATATGTCCTCATTTCACTAGTACATAGTTGTCTCTTGAGGTGAGATGCTGGGCAGAAGTGGGTGGTTTTCCTCACCAGTTGCATTTTGTTTTTCAGGACTGTTAGGAGAATTACCAGATGCTACCCATGATTATGTGAAGGTCTGAGTCCTTGAGGGAAAACTGAACATAAGGACAAAATCATTTATGTTTTAAAAGTAATTTAAGTGTGTGAAATTGAGGGCTGAGAGGAGGGCAAAGTGAGTTTTATATTTGCACAGTTAAAGTGACAGGTGAGTTGCACGATTGGGAACAAAAAGTTTTGGAACTTGCATTTGATTTTGGCAGGTGGTTATCAAACTTGCATTTGATAAAGCCATAACTGGTTTTTCAAAATGCCCACCAAATTTGCATAATCAAGGAGTAGGCAGAGGACTCTGGGGGTACAAGGTAAAATCTCAGAGGTATACATTAATTTCTGTAAACTTCCTGTTTTGATTTGTCTGTCTTTTTAAATACAAAGACAATGCTTTTCTATCAAACATCTAGTGAAACAGACGTGCTTAGAAGATACGATGTTTGGTCTGGCCCTTGGCTTGCCCCTTACACATCATGTATCTATGTTTTAGATTCTTTAGAATAATTAGGACCCTTCATGGTGCAGTCATTAAGCACTTGGCTGTCAACCAAAGGTGTCAGGAGAAGAGTATGACCGCCTGCTAATATAAAGATATACAGCCTAACAAGTGCCAGGGTTCTAAGTCTCTGTGAAACACAATCAACTCTATTCAAAACAGGCTTGTTTTCTATTTGTTTGTCTGTTTGGTCGGAATGGCATTACCCTGAAAATCACATCTGTGAAGGGCAAAGTATAAAACTTGGAAACATTAATTGCAATCCATACTAAGGGCTGCAGTCCTGGATCTTCATCAGGACGTGCTTCAAATTCTCCTGCATTTAACAAAAGCATGGTTGTATCATCTGATAATGCCAGAAAAATGCTTACTTTTGATTTATTGATTATTCAAAGAGATTCACTATAGAATAACATTGAGAAGAATGAAAATTCCAAAACATGTCTTTGAGCCCATTAATCAGGAGGCAGTCATTTAACAAAATAATTTTTAACAAATCAATACTGTAGGGTTTAAATCAGTGAAAGTGTGGGCAAGGCTATATCTTTTATCCTTATTCAACCTGCATGGTGAGCAAATAACTGGAGGAGCTGGACCATATAAAGAAAGCAGCATTAAGCTCAGAAAACGCATTAACAACTTGCAATACTCAGATGACACAACCTCGCTTTCTTTCAAATTCAAAAGGATTTAAAGCACTTGCTGATAAAGAGCTATGCTTACAGCCTTCAATGTGGATTACAGTTTATTATAAATAATGCCCAAACTCTCACAGCTGGACTGGTAGACAGCATCATGATAAATGGAGAAGAAATTGAAGCTGTCAAGCTTTTCATTTCACTTGGATCCATGATCAGTGCTTATGGAAGCTGTAGTCAAGAAACTAAATGAGGGTGGGCTTCTTAGAATATGGCACAATGGTACAGTCATCCTTCAGGAGATTCCTTTGTGTGATCTCTAGGTCTGCGGTGATGAGGCCAGTTCAGGGGAGTTGGCCACAGATTCTGGTTTTACAGAACACAGGGATTTTTTTTTTGGTTTCCCCACAGACTTTACAGCTGGGTTCTCCAGGACACATGCTCCCCTCTATTTCTCTGCACTGGAGAGCCATGTGGCCCCTTCCCTTGCATTCACCCATCCCAGCAGCCAGAGTGCTATGGTCCCTTGTGTATGCTGGGACACTGAATCTTAGATTTTGGGGGTACATGACAGGCTTTGGAGTCCTCATTGATGAGAACCAATACAGGAACCTAACTGTTGAACTGGAATCTATATCAGACACACTTATTTCTTAATAATTTAAGCCAGAAAACACATGGTATCTGAGGAAATGGAAGCCATCAGTACCAAGAGCAGTAAATTGTTGTTAGGTGGACAAACAAGGTCTTGGTACATTGATACCCTTTATGCATATTAAGATATGCATTATTATGGCAATCCTGTGATGGTCATTCTGTTATATTATATTTATAAATGTTTATACACATATTAGGGAAAGCCATGGGGCATCGTGTGTTGAAGCTGTGTTACTGGTTTATCTTTGTTTCATTTTGTTTTTTTAGTAAATGAAACCCAGGGACATTGAACCTATAGGAAAATAGGGGTAGGATTGGGGAAATAAGAAGGAGGTAATGTCAAGAAGTCCAGGATAGAAAATATGTTTGGAGACTGACTATGGAAGCAATCGTACAATTATGTTTGATATGATTGAACTATAGAATGCTATGACATATGTATTAACTTCCAAGTTAAAGCAAAGTTTTAAAAAAGAAAAGAAAAATCATAGATATAAGAATGGATTTTGGACTCATACTGAATCCTAGCTCTAACATAAGAACATTGAGTTCTTAAATCCTGTCCCTGCTCAGTATGCACTTTCATGAAATGATCACTGAAGATAAGTGTGCTACAGCAAAGTGTGATGAAGAAAGTAGATGGTGTCCAGCTATCAATGGGAATAGCAGCTACCTAAGAGAGGAGTCAACTAACTCTACATCGAAGAAGAACCCCAGCTTGTGTGATCCAAAGATGCCAATTATAAAATTCAAATATGATGAAAATAAAAGAGCTAACATTAAGAACACTCAATTTGTAGAAGCCTGTGGTGGACAGTGGGAGCCAAAACTCAGCTCCAGAGTATCTAGTGAGACTGAGTCTCTAGCAGATTCATTGGAGTCAAAGGTCTTACCACCCTACTGAGACTCTGTTTTTTATTGTTTCTGTTGGGCTTACCAACTGTGAAGCACAGGAGGAGTAGAGGCATAACAGAATAACTGATATATGGAGTTGTAGGAAATGTGATGTGAAGGGCAAGGGGAATAAATAATTAAGGTAGGAGTGGAGAGGAATTGCTAGAACTGATTGTGATTGCACAACTCATGCTAAAGATGACTTATCCTACTGAGCCCCAGTGGCGTAGTGGCTGTGCACAGGACTGTGGCCCACTGGGATGGAGGTTCAATTCCAGCAATGGCTCCACAGAAGCAAAGGCAGGGGGCAGTGATGCCCCCCCCCCCCAAAGAAAGAATAGAAAGATGACTTATCCAGTGGGTGGTGGGATGCTCTAAGATTGTTACTGTTCAATGACCCTTGATATGATTAAACGATTGAATTGTATGAGATGTGAATTACATGCCAAAATTAAATGATGTATTACTATCAACAAACTGCTGCACAAGATCTCTTTTAAGTGTTAAATGACAATGATGTCACTTTCAGGTCTAAAGTGTGTCTGACCCAAGTTATGGTATCTTCATTTGCCTCACGTGTAAGTGAAAGGTAATAGATGAATAAGGTAGAACATATTTGATGTATTTGAATTATTGTGTTATTGAAGAGTGTTGAAAGCACCGCAGAGTACAGATAGACATATCTATCTTGTAGAAAATACAGCCAGAATGTTCCATAGAGGCATTAGAATTACTCTCATCTACATTAGAAATGTTATCAGAAAAGATCAATCCTTGGAAAATTAAATCATAGTTGGTAAAGTAGAATTTCAGAGAAAAAGAGGAAGACCTTCAGGATGATGGATTGGCACCATGGATGCCAATTCGAGTGGACTCAAGTCGAACAATCATGCTGGTGGTGTTTGACCCTTTGTATATCAAATCATTATGAGTATTGCGGGTTCCTATCAACCACTGTATTTACATATTGTATTAGAGGATACATTCTAGGCCTGAGCTGATTTCACGGGAAAATTTTAATTAAATTCCCATGTGAGCTAATATTTCTGGATTAAGGGCTTGGTATTAAGGGCAAAGGATGTCACCTAAGGCACACCTGATGAAGCAATTTTGGTGCTGATGAAGAATATTGAATGTACTAGAGCCTGCCAGAAGAACAAATTTGTCTTGGAAGATGTACTGTCAGACTGTTTCTTAGAAGAAAGGATGCTTAGAATTAGTCTGATGTACTTTGAACATTGTCAGGAGACACCAGTCCCTGGAAAATGACATCATGTTGGTAGAGTAGAATTAAAATGAAAAGGAAGATGGTTTGGCAGAGAGACTGCATAGCAAAGGTGTGAGTTTAGTAGAGAACTGGCAGTGCTTCATCCTATTGTTACTATGAATGAGCAGGACTGAGTCAATGGCACCTAACAGCCACACATGCTAAAGAAATGTCAATGCTACAATCGTTTTCTCTCAACAAGTCATCTGTCTTGCCAGGTGCGAATGACTAGATTAAAGAAACCACAATTCACATTTGTTTCGTTTCAAACTCACAAGGATGTGAAGACCTTGTGAAAGGTTCAGAGGTTAATTCATTTTCTTGTGTCAATAGGAGGACTTGGGTACCATTCTGGGGAATGTTCTCATGTTGGTGAGAAAATTTCAGCTAGCAGGCACCCTCACCTATGTTTTTCCATGTGATAGCTTTCACCTTTACTTCTGTGATTTCTTAAAAAGATTTATTTTAAAATAGTCTCATGGGCATATAATTCACATATCATGCCACTTATGTCATTCAAGCACATTAAGAAGAATATTTCAGAGCATTTTATTCTTTCTCCTACTCTCTTTTAAAATCAACGTGTATGTGGACTTCTTACAACACAGAATGTATATAATTTAATCATTGGACAATAAAAGGCTAAAATAGAAACAAAATATTAATTTTCTGCCTTTCTTTCATGAATACCTGTGTAGGGTTTTGCCCCTTACCAATGGGCAGATTCCCTGTGGTTTTCCATTCAGCACATAACCTTTACTTTTCTTGTGTCCACACCCTTGTTGTCAACAATAGTATTCAAGCACCTGATCCATTCACTGTATTAGATATGATGCACTAATCTATGTAAATTTACTGAAGGAAGCAGTAAATTTATCAAGCATTAAATTTATCAAGAAAAATAGTACATGAACTACATTAGGTTTTTCTAGAGAAACAAAAGCAGGATACTGATGATCCTATATATGTATACATATGTATACATATGTATATATAGTATGGAGGGCTCCGTTAAACTCACTTCCATGGAAAAGTTAATATATATACTGAAAGTCCTTTAACTCATGAGGACTGCTGGCTCCAAGGTCAAGGAATCATACAGCTGAGTCTTCCACAGGACAGTGCAGGCAGGCACTCTGGGCACAGGCAGCAAACAGCAGGGTGTGTTGGCAACAGTCAGCATCTCAGGAGCTTAGTGAAGCAGGCCCAGATGGGATATCGAACTAAATCAATGCAAGGCTAAATGACCTCAAGCTCCTAACCTCAAGCTCTAGCAACACAATCCATGAGTTGTATATCCCACGGATAGTGTAGCTCACACACCAAGGCAGAGAACTAGCTAAAATAAACTGCATGCTGATCCGATAGCCAGAGAGCAAGAGACAGAGGAGCTGAGCCTGCTATGACCTATGTTATTATTGGTCAGGTTGGCACAATAAACCTACCTATCCCATGAACTTCTGAAAACATTAGGTACTTCTACCGAATTAGTTACATTATTTGTTCACTTGCTTATTTTCTCAAACTCTTTTATTTCAACACTAACTTTTTAGAGTCTGACAGAATGTATGCCCTTAGGGAGTTCACATCTAATAAGAGTGATCAGCAAGAACTAAATGATTATAAATCAAACAATTATCCTAGAGTAGACCACATTACATGGAGAACCCATATGTATGCAAAAACAGAAAGGTGCTCCATAAGGTTTTCAGTGGCTGAGTTTTGGAAACAGATTATCAGGCCTTCCTTCCAGTGTGACTCTAAATAGATTCAGACTTCATTGTTACAGTTATTAGCCCAATGGTGCATTGGTTTTTACCACCCGGAGCTCATAGAAGATTATAATATAATGTAAATACAGTCACGTGTACACAATTGTACCAAGTCTCCTCAGTCCCAGCACTAAAACTTCCTGATACACAGAATTCCCAGTGCCAAACCTGGGTCAGTTCTGGAAAAACTGAGAGATTTCATCAATCATGGCTTTGCTTGAAAAGCCAGCAGGGAGTTAAAAACATTTATGTAGCTCTGATGCTGACCTTCCAGCCAAGGCAGTAAGAAAATCAGTGTCTTAACAACTTAGCGCAGGGCCATCACTTCACGTTCTTCAGGATTCTGAGGAAGGAGGCAAGGAATGTCTTCGAAGAATGCACATGTGTGAACACTAACACAAGTGAATATCTTTGAGTTTTCTGGATGCAACTCTGTGTTTTTTACTTTCATTTTTCTTTCTAAATGTAGTACTCATATTGTACATCCCCCTCTTTTGTGTAATCAAGTCTCAGCCGAAGGGAGCCACAGCAGACTGCTTTCTGGAGTATTGAATCTGTTAGAGCTCCCCTTAGCAATATCAAAGAATAACAGATGCTCATGAGATGAAAAGAGTAGCTAAGTATTGCAAGAGCCTCCTCCTCTGTTGGGTGAGACTGACTCAGTGTCCTGGTTCCTGGGGTGTGGCTGAGTCACTGAAAGACTTTCAGGGGTAAGTCAGGTTTTCAGACAGTAACTGAGTGAAGTTTCTGTCCAGGACTGATGGTCTTTGTTGCTGTCTGAATCAGAGCTCTAGAGGCCTGAGATATAAGGGTGCTACAGAGCTGCCAGAAAATATAATAGCTGCTATGCTTATGAGTACTATTTAATTGCTGCTGTATCATACCCACCATCTGGGGAAGTGAAAGTGGACCTAATGAATAAATGATCAGTTAAAATATTTAAATAAAGGATAATGATACACAGCTGTAAAATGCTTGGCTTTACATTTCCCTGGAAGCTAAATGCTTCCGGGAAAACATGGTAAATTCATGGTCAATGGCTACAGAAGTTTGCTTGATAGACATACGTGTTAAAAAAGAAATTGTGCAAAAATTAAAAACTGCTTAATGATGGAATATAAATATTAAGAGTGCTTATTTCAGGAATATGTTTACAGATCTGATCACTGACTTTTAAATATTTCTTTCTTGTGAAAGTACAAGCCTAGTACAACACAATTGAAGAGTTTTCCTATAAATCATAATTTAGAAGCTCAGAAGAGATGATCATAAAGCACCACAGAAGAAGTCTTTTGCTGCTAGTACAGTAGAAGAATTTGGAGATGATATCCCTAGGATGGAAATGCTTCTGCCTGACTCACTAAAAGCAAATGCATCACTTCCTCAAGTAATCATAACGCCAAGAGAAAATCCAGCTAGACTGAGGAGAAATGAAAAATGTGTCTATTTTATTCCTTTATTCTACTTCCCCACTTGACCCAGCATGGTACAGGAGCAAGAAAACACCATGGACAGGGTGGACAGTTCTCAACCTGTGAGTCATGATGCCTTTGGAGGTTGAACAACCATTCACAGGGATGGCCCAAATGATAACAGCAGCAAAATTACAGTCGAGTAGCAACAAAAATAGTTTTATGTTTGGGGATCACCACAAAATGGGGAACTGTATTAGAGGGTTGCAGCTTTAGGAAGGTTGAGGACCACTATTTTAGACAGAGACACCCGAAATAGTACACTGTTGTCCAGAAAGGTTGTAGATAATGCCAAGAATCCTGGAGTCCTTAAAACCCCATAGACAAAAACTGAAAGAAGTTTGATGAGAGAACACACACAGTAGTGGGAAGTTGGGAAATTATGATCTCTGTTTTGTTGGAGCCTTCTTTTAATAGTCTTCAGCAGAGAACCAATTCGACATTTTAAAATATGTATGGAGAGAGAGGAAGAAGGAGAAGAAAAAGAAGTGTTGGAGAATGAAAAAGGAGGAGGAAGGTAAAAAAGAGAAGACAACACAAAAGG
Organism: Nesogale talazaci; assembly: GCA_004026705.1. Classification (NCBI taxonomy): domain Eukaryota; kingdom Metazoa; phylum Chordata; class Mammalia; order Afrosoricida; family Tenrecidae; genus Nesogale; species Nesogale talazaci. The sequence continues at coordinate 291,754 of PVJH01000039.1, read as the reverse complement.
ACAGAGAAGAGGAATAAATAGAAGATGAAGTGTTATGGAAATTATATATGACCCACAAAACTTAACAGCCATACTCTGGGTCATTTCAGCAAACATTCACTGATGCTGTAGTTGATGTTAGGCAGAAAAAAACAACACAGCTAGGTCCTCTACCATCCTCGAATTTATCATATCTGTGTCCACAACCAGACCTTCTATGCTGCATATTTCGTTGCTGTTGTTGATAGGTACAATTGCATCGATTGTGAGTCATAGCACAACAGAGTGAAACAGCCTGATTCTGACCCATGTTCACAATGCTGCCGATGCTTGACTCCATGGTTGCAGTCACTGAGTCAACCCAACTCCTCGAGGGCCTTCCTGTTTCTCACTCCACGTTTCCTTCCACTTAACCAACTATGATGTCTTTCTCTGGCAACTGATCTCTCCTGACATGTCCAAAAGAGACACGTCTCAAGATCCTTGCCTTAAAGGAGTACTCACAACCTCTTCCGTGATCAGTCTGACCTGTTAGTAGTCCATGGTACTTTCAATCTTCTTTTACACTGCCACAGTTCAAATGCACTGAATCTTCTTCAGCCCTCCATATTCAATGCCCAACTTTCACATGAATATGAAGCAATTAAAAATGCCACAGTTTACACCTCACAACTGCATCCTTGCTTTTCAATACTCTAAAGAGGTCTTGTGCAGCAGCTTTACGTAATGCAATCCATCTTTTAAACTCTTAACTGCTGCTTCCATGAGCATTGATTGATGATCCAATTAAGACAAAATTCAAGATAATTTCAACCTTTCCTCCATGATCATGATGCTACCTATTGGTCCATTTACTAGGATTTTGATCTTCTTTACTTTGGGTTGTAGTCAAAATGAGAAGATTGCAACGTTTGATTTTCTTCAGCAAGTGTTTCAAGTCCTTCGTCCTTTCAGCAAGAAAAATTGTGTCATCTGCAAATCCAAGGTTGTTGATAAGCTTTCATCCAATCCTGATGCCACATTCTTCTTCATACAATCCAGCTTCTCCGATTATTTGCTCAGCATACAGATTGAAGAAATATGATGAGAAGATATAGGACTAAGCACAACTTACCTGATTCAAAACATGCAGTATTCCTTTGATCTGGCCACCCAACTGCCTCTTGATCAATATACAAATTCTTCATTAGCACAGTGAAGTGTTCTGGAATTCTTATTCTTCTCAAGTTTACCATAGTTTGTTATGATATACACAATGGAATGCCTTGGCTTAGTCAATAAAACACAAATGAACCTCTTTCTTTCTTTTGGACCAAGATTCATCTGACATCATCAGTATGTTCTCTTTCGAATCTGGCATGAACCTGTCAATGAAATGCTGCAACCATTGTTGGATGATCCTCAACAACAATTTACTGTCCACTGAAATGAATGACATCATTTTATAGTTTGAGCATTCTGTTGGAATACTTTCTTTGGAATGGATACAGATATAGCTCTCTTCCAGACAGTTAGTTAAGTAGCTGTCTTTCAAATTTACTGGCATAGACAAGTGAGTGATTCCAGTATTTAATCAGCTCACTGAAACATTTCAATTAGTATTCCATCAATTCCCGGGCCCTTGTGTTTTGTTTAATGCACTTAGTGCAGATTGAACTTCTTCCTTCAGCACCACTGGTTCGTGTTCATAAGCTATCTCTACAGATGTGGTGGAATGTTGGCTATGGTTTTTTTGATTCAATGATTCTGCTTGTTCTTTCCATCTTATTTTGCTTGTTCTTTTCCTCTTATTTTGATCCTTCCTGCATCATTCAATATTTTACTTGTATGATCTTTCAATATTGTAACTTGTGGCTAACTCTAGGTTTTTTTTTTTTCTCTCACATTTCTAACTATTTTCTTTGCATGGCTCACAGCTTAAACTCTTAAACACAGGCACTCTTCAATTCTCAATGAGGTCTTCTCCTTTTTCGGATAGTATTGGTGTTCAGGCTGAGGCCCTGCTTGCTGTCTGCTTGCTTGGTCTCTTGGTAAGATGGCTGATTTGCTCTGACCACTGGGGATTGAGTTTTGGTGTTAACAGATGTGTTTGCTCCCCCGGTGGGAATTTTGGTATTATAATAATAAGTATAAATATAAGGTACATGTTATAATTATACATAAATATAATTATATATAATTTTATGTATAATTATGAATAGATATGTAATACTGCTATATGGAATCCCATAATTAGGCAAATTTCTATCACCACAGGCATCAGTGTCAGGAGTTCACCTAATGACCAAAAACAAGTCCATCTGGGAGAGAAACACCTTCATGAAGACCAGAATACAATTCCCAGTAGTCAGAGCAAACCAATCACCTTACAGAGAGGCAGGCAAGCAGGGAACAACACTGTACACCAGAGACCTTTCCACTGTTCAATGGGCATAAATAGGATGCAACCTAAACACACAAACTGTCTCAGAAAGGAGAAGACCTTGCTGAGGGTTGAGGAGTGCCTGTGATTAGGAGTTTCAACTGTGAACTGAGAATAACATAGGCGGACTTACCCGGAAAAAGAGGACCTGTTTAAACCATCATTGGCATTGACTAGGCAATAGGTAGACCTGTTAGTGAAACATACAATTTCTGTTGGTTAGAAAGAGTCATATGACCAAGATTATGATTTAAAACATAACCCAACAGCCATCAAGTTGATTCCAACTTATGACAAGCAGATAGGACAGGGTAGAACTTCCCCCTGTTGATTTCTAAGAAGATAGCCCTTTATGGGAGTAGAAATGCCCATTCTTCCTCTGTGCAGTGTTCAGCGCTTTAAATTGTTGACCTTGTGTTTAGTGGCCCAACATATACCCATTCTGCCACCAGGGTTCTAGAAGACTGTGAAACACAGGGGAGTGGGGGTGGGGTGGGGGAAGAATAGTTGGTTCTAGCAATCATTTCAAAAATATATATTCAATTAAAGTGTGTATGCCTGAATATCTATACCAGCTAGGTGTTTACACTCAGTTTATAACCTGATAGTGGGGGGGAATTTTAAAAGAAAATTAGAGATTTGGGGATCAAGGCAAAAAATGAAAAAAAAAAAACCAAGACAATATAACATGAAGCAATTGATGTACATCAACAGGAAAACAATTTTGTATGATAACAAGGCTATTCACATCCCTAGACGATGGTCATAGAGGATTCACTGGAGTTCCCATTCATGTGGAGACACTGAAAATGGATTTTAGACCACTCTATTATAATAGACATCTGCAAATCAGGTCTTCAGAATTTAAGCTCTGATGTAATTCCCTCCTGCTTAATTCTCCACACTTTTCTATAGCACCTTTTTCTTCAGTGATGTAAGATGGGCATCGAATAGGGATATGTGGATATATGACTTGATCAAGTGAATGTTATTTATGTCATTCTGGGAGTTACAAAATCTCTTGTCAACTTGCAAAGAGGTGGAGTCTAGCCTGAAAATCAGGCCACACCTTGATGATCTCACTTGGAAGCACTAAGGAGATAACTAGTTCACCGGAAGCCAGACTCAGACTCTTAGGTCCATATTCCCAATGACAAGACACATGGAGCTACTCTAGACCTCTGGAACTGGAGGAACCATGGGGAGACCCACCCCAACACTGAGATGCTTACACTGCCACTGGACCCACAAGACTTTCCATTCACTGGGCTGTGAGCTTACATTCAGTATCATTGCATGTACTTCATAAGTCTGAACAGGAATTTATAGATTGGTAGCGACCATTTGGGATAAGATCAGACACGTGGACTTGTTTTGGACTAGACTGGGATATTTTCTCAATATCAATTGCTCCTGTATACAGAATCCTTTTTCTTTTTTATTAACAAATCATTTTATTGGGGTCTCATATAATGCTTATCACAATCCATGCATACATATATTGTGCCAACCACCTTCGCACGCCTGCTGCTGTCATCATTCTCAAAATATTTGCTTTCTACTTGAGCCCTTGACATCAGCTTTTCATCTTTTCCCCTCCCTCCCTGCTACCCTCTCCCTCACAAACTCTTGATAATTTATAATCTGTTATTATTTTGTCATATCTTACACTGCCCAATGTATCCCTTCACCCACTCATCCACTCTCCATCCTCCAAATAGGAGATTATATGTAGATCTTTGCAATTGGCTCCACCTTTCTACCCAACCTTCTCTCCACCCTTCCATTATCTCCACTCTCACTACTGGTCCTGAGGAGTTCTTCTGTCCTGGATTCCCTGTATTTCCAGTCTCCATCTGTACTTGTGTACCTCTTACAGTATGGCTGGATTTGTAAGGTAGAAATGGGGTCCTAATACTTGGGATGAGGAAGTCTTTAAGAACTAGAGGAAAGTTGCATGTTTCATCGTTACTTTACTGCACTCTGATTGGCCCATCTCCTCCTCATGATCCTTCTGTGAGGGGATGTTCAATTGCCCACAAATGGGTCTTGAGTCCCCACACTGCTCTCCCCCTCATTGTAGTGATGTTATTCTTGTTCCTTGATGCTTGATACCTGCTCTCTTCGACGACTCATGATCACACAGGCTGGTGTGCTTTTCCATGTGGGCTTTGCTGCATCTGCGCTAGATGGCTACTTGTTTACCTTCAAGCTTTTAAGACCCCAGACACTTTATCATTTGGTAACTGGGCACCATCAACTTTCTCCACCACACTTGCCTATGCACCCATTTGTTTCAGTGATCATATCAGAAGGGTGGGTACATATTTTTTTTCTTTGATTTTTTTTCTTTGATGCCTGATACTTGATTCCTTCCATACATCATGGTCGCACAAGTTGGTGTGCTTCTTCCATAGGGCTTTGTTGCTCCTCAGTTATATGGTTACTTGTTTACCTTCAAGCCTCTAAGACCCCAGACACTATATCTTTTGATAGCCAGGCACCATCAACTTTCTTCACCACTCTTGCTTATGCCCCCACCTGTCCTCAATGATTATCTCATGAAGGCAAATACACAGTGATATGGATTTTTCCTGTTTGATGCCCGAGACCTGATCATTCGACACTTTCTGACCACACTGGCTGGTGTGCGTTTTCCCTGTGGGTTTGGCTACTTCTCAGCTGAATGGCCATTTGTTTATCTTCAAGCTTTTAAGACTGCAGACGCTGTATCTTTTGACAGCTGGATGCCATCAGCTTTTGTCACAACATTTGCTTATACACGCATTTGTCCTCAGCAATCGTATCGGGCAGGTGAGCACCATGGAATGCCAATTTAATAGAATACAGTGTTCTTGCATTGAGGAAGTACTTGAGTGGAGTCCCAAGGTTCATCTGCTACCTTAGTACTACACCTATCAATATATATACATAGATTTTTTTCCTCCTGATCATAAATAATTATATTTACATATGTACATAAAGATCTTTCTAATATACATATGAGTGTCTATGAGTTTGTTTCTCTAGTCAACCTGAACTAACACAGTCATATTTCTTCAATGTAGATTATTATTTTCTGCTCCTTTCCATGCTGCAATCTTTGGAAACACATTGCTATGATATCTCATAATTGAAAGTGGGAAGCTATACATATTGAATCTAGTTGAAATTATCACATAATTTATTTGTACTATATATGTATGAGAATACTACTTCTTCTCCCCCATATTAGTTTATTCAAGCCTTTATTTATATGTATAGACTCACTAATATTTGTATAGTTTGAATTAAATTCACATCTTCTCATCTGTAGCTCAACTTGTTTTACCTTTGGTCATTGGAATCTCCTGTTAGCTCATGTGCTGTTTTGGCATAACCTGACTGCTTTATTTTGTTTTTATTGAGTATGGTCTCACTTTAGGAACCACAATATATTCTAAACTCATCTTGTATACTTAATACCCTAGTCCTAAATGTAACCAATTTTTCAAGGAACCTTAGTTCTTCTCATTGGAAAAATGTATTAGGAACCAAGATTTGGGTGCTAGATGTGCTGATTGCTAACCCTGGCCTTACTGAAAAGCTACAATGACCAAGGCAGTGAGATATTTATGAAGAAATAGATAAATGCATCGGTGAAATGCAGTAAACTGCTCAGAAATAGACCCAAACAAATATGGTCAACTGGTCTTTGGCAAAAATGGAAAGGCAATTCAATGAAGACAGAAGAGTTGTTTCAAGAAATGGTATGTTTTAAGAAATGGCAAGAAGCTGGACTTCTGAAGAAGAATGCAGCATCAGCATTTGAGAAAAGGTCATTAAGACCCTGTGATTTGCAGGTGACACAGTTTTGTTGGTTAAAAGTGAAGAAGACTTGAAGCAGTTACTGATGAAGATCAAAGAAACTTTATTAATATGGATTACAGTATTGATTCAGTATGAATTACAACACAATGTAAAGAAAATCCTCACAACTGAACTAACAGAGAAAATTATGATAAACCAAATAAAAAATGAAGGCATTAAAGATTCCATTTTACTTAGGCAGCAATCAAAGGGTCAATTGATGTATTCCACTGGGTAAAGCTGCTGCTTAAGACCTCGATAAAATGTTGGCTGAGCCCCGGTGGCATAAGTGGTTGAATGCAGGACAGCGGCCCGCAGGCTTGGTGATTTAAATCCAGCGGTGGTTCTCAGGAGCAGCGCTGGGTAGCTCTTACGACCACCAGAGGGCAGTGATGTCCCCCCCTCAAAAAAAATGACCTCAATAAAATGTTAAAGAGCAAATATTTCATTTGAGGACTAAGAAGCATTTGGTCCAAGACATGGTATCTTCAATGGCATCATATGAATATAAAAGTTTACAATTAATAATGGAGACTGAAGAAGAATTTATGCATCTGATGGTGTTAGCAAAGAATACTGAAGGCACTGGAGACTGTCAGAAGCACAAACAGGTATGGTGGTAGAAGTACAGTCCAATGCTTCTTACGAGTGAAGCTGGTGAAATTGTCTCACATTTTTTGACATTTTATGAGGAGAAACCAATCCCTGGAAAAGGACATCATGTTTGGTAAAGTAAAGGGTAATAGAAAGAGAGAAGGCCTTTCATGAGATGGAATGCCACCATGGTGACAGAAATGGTGTAAAGCAAATGAACAATTATGAAGATGGTAAAGGACTGGGCAGTGATCCATTCTGTTTGATAAAGGATGAGGTAGATCCAATTCAAGGGCACTAACAACCACAGGAGTGATTGTGAATCCAATGTAGGACTAGACGCTGTTTTCTCTTGTACCTACCATTGCCAAGAGCCAGAGTGGATCCAATACAAGCTAAAAATAGTATGTAGTAGTCCATCATGTTGGATTTCATTGCCATTTTCTGCTAGCACATGATGTTACACAATTTTAACTAGCATATGTCCTATGTTTATTGTGGCAGTCGTGTGTTTGTGTTAATTTTATCATTGAAATGTAGGGGTGGAATCTAGCCTGTTAATCTGGAGAAAGCCATTGAGTAGCCCATGAGGCCTCTGTGTGGACATGCCTTTCACCTGAGACTCCTGGGAAATCTCACGATATTTCCCTCATGAAGATGAGAAGCTATCTCCCCCAGTTGTTGGGAGTTAGTTTCAGACATGATTAACCATAGGCAACACAGAATGGCGGCATCTGGGAGGCTGGAGTAGCCGGTGGAGAGACCACAGGACTTTGCCCTGATGGAGCCGGACCTCTGAGGCTGGGGCAGTCACATGGAGACCTCTGCAAGCAATGAGTTGCTTCTGCCACCACGGGATGCTGTTGATGGACCCTGAGCCCTAGAAGCGAGGAGACATGGGGAGAGTCGGTGCCAGGACTCTGTACCCACTGACCTGTAACTTCATGAATCAGGAGACTTTATGGACTGATTTCGGGCATATGGGTTAATGTCGGACTTGTGATTTTGAGCTGGACTGGGCTGTTTTCTCAATGTCCTGTTCCTCTTGAATAGAAACCCATTCCTTATATCCATATGCGTGTCCTTGAATTTGTTCCTCTAGTCTACCCAGACTAACACATTTATACTTACTTTTAATTGGATTTTTTTGTATTCTTAATATAATATCAGGAGATTTTTATATCTTTTACATAGAATCATTTACTTGATTATGCTTGGAAGACATTTTCTGCTAGTCTCATCTGTCTTTTTATTCTCTAAACCGTGTCTTTCACAGATCAGAAGTTTTAACCTTGATGCATTTTATGCTATAGCTAAAGCATCATTGCTAGAACAAATCTCAAGTTTGTCTACATTTTCTTGTTTGCTTTGTTGTTTTTTTAGGAGCTGCAGAATTGTGCATCTTACCTGCAGTTCTCAGATAAATTCTGAGTTAATTATTGTGAAACATGTAAGTTTTCAGTCTAAGTTCATTTTGCTAAGTTTGTATTGATTGTGATAAGTTGCATGAGCCCCCAATAAAATGATTTTAAAAAGTGTGGTGAGGTCTCAGAACATTTAATAGCATGGATGTATCTGTAGGGCATTATGCTGAATGAATTAAGTCAATAATGAAATTTGATCTTACTTTTATATTAAAAAGAGAAAGCATTCTTTGGTTGTTACCAAGAATAGGAGGAAAAGGGAAGGGACTACCTGTTAATTGTTGCAATTGTTAGATGCCAGTTATTCACTTTTACCTCATAATAATCCTTGTGAGTTAGTGCGGGTAGACTAGAGGAACAAATTCAAGGACACGTATATCGATATAAGGAATGGGTTTCTATTCAAGAGGAACAGGACATTGAGAAAACATCCTAGGCCAGTCCAGCTCAAAGTCACAAGTCCGATATTAACCCATATGCCCGAAATCAGTCCATAAAGTCTCCTTCTGACTCACAAAGTCACAGGTCAGTGGCTACAGAATCCTGACACCGACAGGGGTCTCCCCATGTCTCCTCACTTCCAGGGCTCAGGGTCCATCAACAGCATCCCATGGTGGCAGAAACAGCTCATCGCTGGAAGAGGCCTCCATGTGGCTGCCCCAGCCTCAGAGGTCCGGCTCCATCAGGGCAAAGCCATGTGGTCTTTCCACCGGCTACTCCAGCCTCCCAGACGCCACCATTCTGTGTTGCCTGTGGTTAATCATCTCTGAAACTAACTCCCAACAACTGGGGAAGATAGCTTCTCATCTTCACAAGGGAAATATCGCGAGATTTCCCAGGAGTCTCAGGTGAAAGTCATGCCCACACAGAGACCTCATCAGCTACTCAAAGGCTATCTCCAGATTAACAGGCTAGACTCCACCCCTACATTTCAATCATAAAATTAACATAAGCACATGACTGCCAGACCTTGTAAACCAGAAAGACACATTACCTTGTCCTGAGCCAGCCTCTCATCTAGTATTATGTCTGAGCCCAAAGGTCCAACCATTATATCAATCCATTTTATTAAGGGTCTCTCTTTTTCACTGCCTCTCTACTTTGTCAGTCATGATCTCCTTCTACAAGGATTGTTCCCCCTGATGACATGTCCAAAGTACATAAGGTTGAGTCCTGTAATTCTTACTTCCAAGGAATACTCTGGCTTTATATCTTTCAAGACAGATTTGTTTGGTCTTCTGGCAGTTCTAATATATTAAATACTTTTTGCCAACACTATTATTCCATAATTCAAAGGTATCAATTCTTCTATGATGCTCCTTATTCATTGGGCAGCTTTTGCATATCTATTGCAAAATTGAAAATTCCGTGGCTTGGATCAAGAGTATTTTTGCCATCAAGTTGACATCTTTGCTTAACACTTTTAAAAAGCTAGCTTGCAGATTATTTTACCAATGCAATAAGTCATTTGCATTCTTCTTCTTCTAGCAGTCCTTTCTATAGAGCTTCCCTCGAACTGTCTTTTGACTCAAGACAAATTAAATCTTCAACAGCCACAATATTTTTCTATTTATCATAATGCTGTTTGTTGGTCTAGTTATAAGCATTTCTGTTTTTTTGTATTTGGAGGTGTGATTCAAATCAAATTCTGTAGCTTTTGATCTCCATCAATATGTGCTTCAAGTTTTCCTCACTTGCAGCAAGCAAGAAAATATTATTTGCATATTTCAGGTTGTTAATAAGACTTCTTACAGATTGCCAGTTTCTCAGATTATTTGCTTAGCAGAGAGATTGAATAAGGGTCAGTGAATTCAACCCTGAGGCATTCCTTTCTTAATTGGAAACCATGTGATATCCTCTTACTGTGCTTGAAGAACTGCCTTTTCATCTATGTTCGGCTTACACCTGAGCACAATTAAGTATTCTGGAATTCCCATGGTTTGCAATCCTCTCCATTATTTTTAGTTGTAACACTATACTAAAACATACCAAGGGTCACGAGGATGGCGCAGACTGTGCAACATTCTGTTCTTTTATACATACTGAAAAAAAAATCCAACCCAACCCACCCAAAACTTACAACTCTCACGTTAATTCTCGCTCGTACCAACCCTGTAGAGTAGAACTCCCCACCCCCTGTGGGGTTTCAAGCAGCGGATGGATTGTGACCACTGATCTTTCAGTTAGCAGTCCAAGGAGCTACCCACTCTGCCACCAGGAGGGTTCCTTGCTCTGCCTGAGCTCACCCCAAATTGGAGTTGCTTGTGTAGCTATGGTAACAACATGTAAAAAGTACTTGAATTTGAAGAATAGGATCAAGTTATGAGGAGTGAAGTAGGAGACTCTTATTTTTTTATTATACATTTTAGCTAGAAATTCTAAACTATATAATGTACTATTTACCATGATAAAATGAGCTAGAACCAACTCAATGGCCTATAACAATCATATGTAAGAAAATTAATATTTTAGGTAATTAAAACAATTTTTATTAAACAAATGTATGTCTTAAAGTATCAAAATATCTTTGCATACTAAGTAATCTATTTTATGATGTGATTTCTTTCTAGAGAGAATTTAAACTTCAACCATATATTAAAATAAGTATTTTCTGTGAGCAAATACAATTTATTATAATAAAGCTGGATAATTACACAATTAGCAAAAAAAAATAATCCAAGACTATTAAAAAACAACCCCTTTTCACCTTTCAATGTCAGAAACCACGCATATATTGGGAGCATAGGGGAGAAATAAATATTTTTATGTTCTCCAAAGCAAGCAACCCAAAAAAGCATAAAACTCTGTTACAAACAACCCAGAGAGAAAGAATAAAATTCAACTATACTCAAAAGCCTGGTTAATCTCACAGATAGTTGAGCAAAAGGCACACTCAATAGTGTATGAAAATTTTCATTTGTAAAATGAACAGCTGTCCTGATTTGGTAAGTACCATTCTAGTTTTAGCACTAAAAATTCCATCTCCCTACACTTATGTGAAACTTAAGAAGAAACACAATTTACTAATGTTCATAGCATCCTAAACAATGAACATGAACCATACATTTGTTTAAAGGGGAGCATCTTAGGGGTAGTTGTGATTCAATGGTAGAATTTTCAACTTTCATGTGGAAAACCTGGCTTAAATTCCCAGCTAAAGCCTGAGTAGCTACTACCCAATCTTCATTAGAGGTTTATATGTTGATACTAATGCTAACTGCGCTTCCCTGGAGTTTCCAGACTTAGATAAATTAAAAAGTAATCTGGTAATCTACTTCTAAAACTAAGTCAGTTTTCACTGGAGCAAAATCATTCAATCTGATAGTCCAACTGTCAAAGACTAATCACAGGAAAGGCATGTTTTGTTGCATTTTTTTGGGTGGGGGTTTGGTGAGGTGGGAGCAGTTTAATGAAAGTTAACAATAAACAGCAAAAAAGTGGGAATAAAGGTTACCTCTGGAGTCCATATTCAATAGAATATAAGAAAAGAATTTCTGTAGAGTGGAAAATTCTATCTATTAAGTTAGGTAGTGGTGTGGTGGAGTGGCATTTCTTAAGATGGCTCTTCAACCCAGGTCTTTATAAATCCCACTGAGTAATTGGGTAGGACTTTACAAAAAGGGCATGTGTGACACTAATAGAGGAGTTTGGTCAGTGATTACCAACCTCCCTGGCTATAAGGGTGAGCCCTCTTTGAAGCAGAAGCTGGACCACTGAAGTGGAGCACATTTGAGATCGCCACTAAAATGGCAAGATGCCAGAGAGTGGGACAAAAAGACAACAACACTGAGACTCTGAGCCTGTGAGACAAGACAGAGCAATGTGGGCTTTCTGACTTACAGAAGTAAAAACCAAGAAACTTGCACTTGGCTGAGAAGCTGATGAACTTTGAGAGACTTGACTGTTGCCTGAGGAGAGGTGTTGCAGTGAATCAATGACTGTATCCTTACTGGTTTCCCACTCTACAGAACCTATTAACTCCTCTCATGAGGCATCTTAGTCATGAAGATTCTCTGAGTTCTGCTATGGTTCTCCCCTTCATTTGTTTACTGCCGTGTTTATGTGTGTGCATATGTATTTATGCATACATGTGTCTCTGTGTGAATGCATGTAGATAATTTCATTTGCTATACATTTAACATTAATTTTGCACTTTACTCTAGCAACATTGTACTTTGATTCAAAATTAAATGTATAAAACCATAAAATAATGCTGCTAAATACTGTCTATGTGATCTTTGCAAGTTCCATAAGCAGCCTGACAAATTTCTCAAATGTGACTGAAGACAAAAATAATTATCTCCTCAGGCTGTTTTGAGGTTAAAGCAAATGAGATTTGTAGAGTCTTTGGTACAGAACAGGTATGCTGCTCGTATTGAATCACTTTTCTGCAAATTTGAAGGCAAACGTCTTTCCCAAGAGAAGGGTTTCTGTTTCTGGAATTTTACCCCAGAGAACTTTTGATTCTTGAGCCATGCATTACCCGTGACAAGTTATTTTCTTTAACCTTTCCTCTTGGCTATTACTACCTGTGATGAAAACACAAAGCAGAAAACAATACTCCAGCAACTACAAATAATAGCCAGCAATCTTTTGAACTATTTGGCTCTGAGAAAGGTTAAAAATTGTTGAGTCATGAGTGAGGTGCACCACAGCACCGTGCATTTCTCACTGGTTATTCAGTACTCAAAAGATTCCCAGAAAACTTTTGCTGTACAGAAGCCTACTGATGAGAGTCCTTTGCAACCATTCTTTTGTGGGAAGTAACTTGAAAGTGACATTGTGACATATGAAAGATGGCAGTATGCCTAGTCCCTTTCCTGGAGGGCTCTTTTGGCTGATAGGGCATCCATCAGAAAGAATGCCTGTAAGTAACCAGAGTTAAGTCAATTCTAAGTGCTGAGCTGCAGCCTTAATACTTGCAGGTCCTAAACTTTGCAGACCCACTTAATGGACTTACGGTTTTGTCTTTATGGAATAAAAGGCTAAAACTTCTTATGCGATATGCTTGCACATTCAGAATATCTATACACTTGGCTAAGTTTTCTTTTCTTTTCTTTCCTTTTTTGTGGCATCACTGCCCTGGTGGGAGTAGGAAGCCCAGCCTTACTCCTGGAGAGCTGCTGCTGGATTTGAACCCTCAACCCTGTGGGCTGCAGTCCCGCACTCAACCACTACGCCACCAGGGCTCAGCCTGGCTAAGTTTTCATGGAAGAAGTAACGTTTAGACTCTTCTTTTCTCCATCTGACTTCTTAGTGATGTCTTCAAGAGAAATTCTGCCCGGAGAAGAGGTAATAGTTAGAGTAAGAGTGGCTTGCGCAGTATGCTTAAATGAATCTCTAACTTATCTTATACAAAGACTTAGCTAGTTGTAGGGACTTTCAGACTGCTGGCCATTCATCTACTCAGGTGTGATGCTTGGAGTTTGTGAAAGCACAACTTTCACCTCAATGTAAATGTTCTGGACTTTGGGTTTGTTCACAGGATTTTGGGCTAGTAGATTATTAGCAGGGATGGCATATCTATTTGAGCAAAGACTGTAATGCACATCCACGAACTCATTGGGCTTCCTTTGCTTCTAGTCTTCATGATGAGGGTAACCTGTTTGAAACAGAGCAAAACAGTTGCTAGTGATTGACTAGTACACAGTGACTCACGTGCTTCTGAGGTCAGTTATGCTCTGTACCGTTTACAACGGAAGTCGATCACCTAGCCTTTCTTCTGTAGGGTCCTTGAGTGGATTCAAAAGCAGTTACCCTACCCAAGGCCTCCACTGCTATGATAATTAAATAGCATGCCCCTAATGGTAGTTAATCCTTCACTATAAGTCTCCAGATCAGAAGAGAGGGTGAATCCAGACATGTTGCCACTCTCCTGTAACAGGAAGAAAAGAGAAATATTTGCTCATTTTGACGGGTTGGTTGTTGCTGTAGTCCAAAGTCAAGAAACAGACATGTTAACTCTAAAGGTTGTTTGGGGTCTATGAAAGACAGTGGGTGGATGTTGGCCCCTGCCTACCACCAGTGGGCTATCCACCTTCCCTCACACAGAAGCTGCCCTTGGGCCACCACATCTTTGTAAAACCCCTATCTTAGCCTTGTGAGGTATTATTCTCCCACTTCAACAGCATAAGATTGGAAAGGGTTAATGAAATTTTATACATTCTGCTTAATTACACCTAAATAAATGTGTGCTCAAATTCTTTAAGCCGGACATGCTGACTTGAAGGTCAATATCTTGCAGCTATCTATGGAGCACAGTAGTTGTGAACTTGGGTTTGGAGCTCAAATCCAGGCTTTCTGGCTTCCTAGGCGTGTGAACATGAACACATTATTTAACTCTTTAGCTTAGCTTCCTTTTTCTTTTTTTGGGGGGGGAGTCATCACTGCCCTCAGGTGGTGGGAGTAGGAGGCTCTGCCTTTGCTCTGTGGAGCTGGAATCGAACCTCCATCCCAGTGGGCCGCAGTCCTGTGTTAGCTTCCTTTTTCAATGAGAAAAGGGGTATATAATCTTATGCATAGACTGTAATTGTTAAATCAGCATAAGCTTAACAAGCATTTAGTGGAGTAGTTGGCATTTATTCAGTGCATATAAATGTTAGGAAAAATAACAATAATGTGGTAGTTAAATAATCTGATGTCAACTTGTGAAAGGATGGAGTCTAGACTGTCAATAAGGTCACAGCTTGACCTCATTTTGAGGAGCTAAGGAGATAAATAGCTCACAGGAGGGGGGACATACACTCCCTTCTCACTAGCAGACAAACCACATGGAGCTATGCTGATAGCGACCAGAGCCTTGAAGCTGGAGGAGCCACCTGGAGACTCCACGCCAGCACTCAGATGCTTCCACCGCCACTGAATCCACAAGACTTCCCATCCACTGACCTGTGGTTTCCTGCACCCAGCGTCACTGAGTGTGTTACTTGAGTCTGAAGAGGAATTTATATTGACAGTGGACATAGGGGCTAATATCAGTCTTATGGGCTTGATCTGAACTGGGCTCGAATGTTTTCTCAATATTCAATTTCTTTTGTATATGAAGCTCTTTCTTAGACACATATGAGTGTCTGTGAATTTGTTTCTCTAATCAACCCAGACTAATATAAATACCCTCTGTCATAGTTTGCTATTGCTCCATAAGACAAATTCCACAGTAGTAGTTGTAAAGAACAGAAATGTACTTTTTCACACCTCAAGAGCACAGAAGTCCAAATGCAGGGTATCGACCTAGGTAAAAATTTGCCACCAATTTTTGAAATTCTTGGGTGTGTCCATGTAGCTGCTTCTGGGGTATGTCATTGTCTTTAGATAGTGAGTATCTCTGTCTCTATTCTGGCCTTTTTTTTATAAGTTATAGGAGATTTGCTTTAGGGTTCATCACTCTACTAGAAGTCATAAAAAAGAAAGCCTGTGTTTAGTTAGGGATGACATCAACTAGACACTCCTGGCTAGAGAATACAGTGAAACCTGTCAATCAAGAGTCATCAGACTGGTGTCATCTCCTTGATGTCGTAAGCCTTTTGTGCAACAGCAAGATGAACAGAGATGATCTCTCTCTCTCTCTCTCTCTCTCTCTCTCTCTCTCTCTCTCTCTCTGCAATGTTGCTTTGCTTCTCACTGGAACTCTGTCTGCCTCCAGGTGTGGCCCAAATGGGTCCACCTGACAGCTGTCAGCACTCTGCTATGCTCCCGTCTACCTTGGACCCATGTGATTCTGCCTGTGATCTTGCTGCTTCCCGCGTCACTTGTTTATGTCATTGGCCTACAACTTCATGAGTCTGAAGAAGGACTTGTGGACCAGTGCTGGATTTGATTGGACTGCACTGAGATGTCTTCTTCATATATAATTATTTCTTGATATAATGCTCTTTCTTATACACTGGACTTGTTTCTCTAGAGAGCTAGACCTAAAACTCAACCCTTATTTACAAACTGAGTCATGCTTATAAGAATATTACATATTTTAGGAGGACAATTAATAACATCTTGTTAACATTATTTATTTTTATATCTAGTGGAAATTCCAGCTTTACCTTAAGCTGTGATTTAGATGTCTTCATACCTAAACTGGGAGGAATTTTGTCAGAGTCCAACTGAATGAAGGTTTGAATAGAAAGAGAATGAGAGAGTATATTGTTACATTGACTGAGTGAGTTAAATATTACAACTTGGTGTCTCTCCCAGACAGTACTTCCTAATCCTGACCCAGCCCAGCTGAACCTTGTTGATTCAAGAATTGAGACTGACATCTGTGAAGATGGGGGTTATAATCTTGAGCTGTTTAGCATCTCACAAGGTACTATTGTAACAGAAAATCTCCCAACTAGTAAGGTTAGATAATGATGTTACATTGAAAACCAGAACCACAGAGTGGGGAAATGTCTTCATCAGTCTAGATGGTATGATCCTTTCAGTTTAAAGAGCATCAGTAGCACATTCCACACTGAAGCAGCAACAGCATCTGCTCAGTGTGGACACAGTGCTAGCGCCGAGGCACTAGAGGCACCTACTTCACAATCAGTGATGAGGGGACATAGCACAGAAATGTGACAGGATTATCTGATGCTCAGTCACATCCTGCAGATATTGGAGCAAGATGAGAAATCTGAGAAGGCAGTATGGATTTACTTTGCCAAAGAAAACTCAACAGTTGTATCCTGTTTTGCGAAGATCACCAGTGTTGGGGAATGATTCTGATCATGAGGAAGAGGCCACTGTGAATTAAAGCTAGCTAAGAAGGAAGAGATGGAGCAGATCCTACTGGAATTCAAAAAAACTTTTGTAGAATATGATATCATATATTAATATGATAATACTTATGATGAAATGCAGGGGGAGAAGGAAGAAATGGATCCCAATTTTTAAGGAAAATATTGAAATCCCAAGTACATGCAAAACTTATTAAAAGCAGTTGAAATCAGGAAAATGGAGCAAGAGACAAAAAAGTAAAAGAAAATTTGAGGTGAATGAGAAATGGAAAAGGGGGAATTTGATGATAGGGTGACATTTGTAACATTTGCTGAAGTCAAAAAGAAAAAAAAAGAGGGCTGCTGCACTGGATGCACGCATAGATGTCAATAAGCAGAAGTATTCCAGTGGATGCTATAGGCACCTATTAAATCAAGCAATTGGTAAAAAGGAAGTATCTACATGATGCTTTCATGAAGTCACTTCTGAGATCAAGACGAGAAACTCAGCGGGTACCCTGATGGAGTAAATTCAGAGAACAAAATAACACAAGAGAAGCTGGCAGAAAGGTAGAGGAAAATCCTGATGCAGACAGTGACTCTGATGCTAGGTGCAGCAAGAATTGTGAAATTGAAGAAACCAATAAAGTGAACTGCAGAAGGGAAAATGTTGGACGATACTGAGAATTAACCTAAGCATCACTAGAATCAAACTAACTCACAGTCACCTAGTGAAGGCAGAGGACACATTGGAAAAGGCCACACAAGAAGTTCCAATTGGAAGGAATATGAAAACAGGGAAGAACAACATCAAAAAAGATGATCCAGAGACAAGGATAACTAGCACACTAACTCTAATTATAAAAAAGTCAAGGGATTCCATTGTCACAGGGAAATCATTCATAGAGAGTCCTACTAGAAAGGCATGAATAAGAAGATAAAGTGAAGGGAAGAGACCATATAAAGAAAAAAGATAAGAATGGCAGAGGTGAAAAGGGGAGAGAGAGGTGGAAAAAATATATCTTGTGAGAAGAAAAAGGATATAGACAACCAGATAATTTTGACTGACATAGTGAAGGGAAAGAAAAACAAAGGAAGGGCATAGGAGAGGAAAGTAGGAAAGATAAGAATGAGCACAGCAATAAATAGATATGGAGAAAAACAAGAGATGTTCAATCTTCTAAAAGAATTTGAGATGGAAAGGAAAGCAGCCCAAGTTTTAGAGCAAAGGATAGGTTGCTTGATGAGGACAAATGCAGCAAAATGGAAACAGACAAAGAAAGGAATCAACTCAAACCCTGACTGCTGAAACATTCCTGGGAGCAAAACACAAATAGACTCATGGAAGAAAAGCAAGACATGAACAAGGAATAGCAGAGACCACCTGAGACTGTGAGCAAGTTTACAGAGTATAACAAGGGAGATCCAGCAATGCCAGTTGGAAACAGGCACTTGGTGAGGCAGATGTCATGGGTTAATGTAAAGACATATTGAGAGGAGAACTGAGGGGTGGTCAAATAGATCTGTGAAGCACAGAAAATTGTTACTCACGGAACTTGTTATGTGAAAGCAAAAAGGAATATGTCATCAGGGGGTTGGAAGAATATTTTTAAATCTCAAAATTTTGAGATTTACGTTTGAATCAAAAGTCAGTTCTTTAACCTTTAATATATGACTGAACATATGTAATATGTGTCGGCCAATACACCAGATTCTTGGTTTCATTCAAGCAATATAGTAGTGTTTGAAGAATAAGAATTGGCTTTGCTAGCTCAATTAATGTTGATTTGGTTTCAGAGTCTGGCTTTGCTTTATATTGAATTTCAAATCAAAATGTGTGAGTGTATGCAATAAAAAAAGCAAAGATTATTTGATAATACCTTTGAAATTTTTCTCAGAGTCTTCCAGAAGTCGTCTTCTGAGACTTAGGGAAGGATACTAGCAATCTGGGGTGAAATGAACAAAGTACAAGTAAAGTTTATGAATTAACTGCTTCCATTCCTAGACTGATTTAGCCTTAAGTTATATAGAACATAACCTTGGAGACAGATAATTGAAGGGAGTTCTACTCTTTTTCTTTTTTTTAATCATTTTATTGGGGGCTCATACAACTTTTATCACATTCAATTCATTCATCTATTGTATGCAAACCACATTTGTACATTTGTTGCCATCATCATTCTTGAAACATCCTCCTTCTACTTAAGCCCCTGGTATCAGCTCCCCATATTTCCCCTCCTTCCCAAATTCCTCTCCCTCATGAACCCTTGATAATATCATTATCCAAGTTATCATTATTTTGCCATATCGTTCACTGTCTGATGTGTCTCTTCACCCACTTCCCTGTTGTCCACACCCCAGGGAGGAGGCTATATGTAGATCCCTACAATTGGTTCCCCCATTCTAGTTCATCTTTCCTCCACCCTCCTGGTATCACCGCTCTCACCACTGGTTCTGAAGGGATCATCTGTCCTGAGATCACCATGTTTTTGCATCCTATCTGTACCAGTGAACATCCCCTGGTCTAGCCAGATTTGCAAGATAGAATTGGGATCATGATAGTGGAGTGGGAGGTGGGGGATAAAGTATTTAAGAACTAGAGCAAAGTTGCTTATTTCATATTGCATATTTCACTGCACCTTGACTGGCTCGTCTCCTCCCCACGACCATATTATACAACCACAGTGGTCAAAACAGCATGGTATTGCCATAATGATAGATACTCCAACTAATGGAAAAGAACTGAAAACCCAGAAATAAAATCATCAGTCTACAGACAACTTATCTTTGATAAGGGCCAAAAAAAAATCAAATGGGAACCAGATACCCTCTTCAACAATTGGTGCTGGAAAAAAATCAATGAAGCAAGACCCCTATCTCATCCCATGCACAAGTATAAACTCAGGGTGGATCAAAGACCTTGAAGTAAAACCCCAAACACTTAGGGCCATCAGTGAGGGAATTGGGCACTACAGATATCAGTGAGAACTTTGGCACTACAGATATAGTGAAGGACACAAACACAGCTATCAGATATAGGGAAGGACACAAACACAGAGAAGGCACAAATTGACAAGTGAGATATACTAAAGATAAATCACCTGTGTACATCGAAATAATTCACCAAGAGAGTAAGAAGAGAGCCCACCCACTGAGAAAACATCTTTAGCAATGACATATCAGACAAGGACTTAATACTAAAATCTACAATATCCTGTTAGCTTCCAAAAAGAACAAAACTAACTACCCAGTGCAGAGTTGGGCAAAGGACCTGTACAGAAATTTAACAGAAGCAGAAATCAGAGTGGCCAATACACATATGAGAAAATGTTCCTGATCATTAGCCATAAGAGAAATGCAAATCAAAACAACAATGAGATACCACCTAACACCCTCAAAGATAGCCCAATTCAAAAAATCAGAAAGCAACAAGTGTTGGAGGGGCTGTGGTCAGATAAGAATTCTTATCCACTGATAGTGGGTATGTACAGCTGCTATGGAAATCAATTTGGTATATCTAAAACAGATGGAAATTGAGCTACCATAAGACCCAACAATTCCCCTATTGGGCATATATCCTTAAGAGGCAAGAAACAAACCACAGCCAGACATCTGTGCTACAATGTTCATCGCAGCACAGTTCACAATTGCAAGGAATTGGTAGGTGAAGTGAGTTTTACTCTTTTATTTTTGTGGGCATCACTGCCCACTGGTGGGAGTAGGAGGCCTAGCCTTGCTCCTGGAGAGCTGCTGCTGGATTTGAACTGCCAAGCCTGTGGGCCGCACGCAGTCCTGCACACAACCTCTATGCCACCAGGGCTCAGCCCGAGTTCTACTCTTAAATAATAACTCCTCTACTCTTGAGCGAATGGCATGTGACCCACGTCTTCTGGCCTCTCAAAAGTTAGAAGAATCCAATTCCACAATTGCCCAGGAGTCATTCGTCTGAGGACCTACTTTCAATTTCCAAATTCCCTTATTTAATTTGGATTTCAACCATCCCTCTCAGGATTCTCTATTCCTCTGCTGAGTTTAATAATTTGTTATAATGGCCACACAATGATGAAAGACATAATCGTTATTTTTGAGTTTATTATGAAAATATACAGATTGCTAAATATTAAAGATATAGTTCTTTTGTTCATGGTACTTTTTCTCAGCTATGGTTACAGACAGGCCTCTCTCTGATCTTCAGCCTCTCTCTTAGCCTCTATCTCATTCCATGGCCAGGCAACCCACCAGGTAATCACTTGATCTTGGAGCAGCTTTCCTGGTCTCTTTCATGGTATCAGTACTCTGGACTCTGCTGTCTCTGCCACCGTGAGGCAGCATTGCTTCTTTCTTAGTGTTCGTTCTTAGTGGCTCTTCTTTCTTGATGTTCATGAGATTTCCTGTTTCTGCTGCTGCAATGGGTCATTTTTGCAACAGGGGGAATGACAAGACTAACTATGCACCTCTATTAGGGTTCAAAACACCCGATTTGTGTGTCTCAGCCAGTCATTTAGTGCGAGTTATAAAGACACAGACAAAAAAGCCATAGAAAATAATTTCACTCCACCTCAGACCCCCTGTAGATAGGCTGGTTCCTTGGTATTACAAAGTGTCCTTCACCATCACTCTATATGTGAAATTCCATTTCAGGATGTATTCCTGTATTTCTGCACTTCAAAATGCATCTACTCCCAGGGAAAAGAACCACTGTAATTTTTATTAGAAATAGGACTGGGTTTATGAGAAAGGTTTTTAGCAGGAACCAAGTGCAAGAAGCCACATGATTTATAAAGATTGAGTTGAGAATGGAAAGGGAAGTCACAGAACAGAGGTGTAGATCACAAAATCAAATGCTGACAGCTTTAGTGCTGTGTTCAGGCTCTGCACTAACCCAAATTGATAAATATTAGTATTCGTTCTAGTAGCTAGTCACAAAAATTACTTTCTTTTAATTGTTTGACATGCCTAAAGACTGTGTGTGTGTTTCCTTGCATGCTAAGATAATACAAGTTGCTATAATAGATGAAACTCAAACATTTCTGTGTTTAATGTAAAGGAACAGAGAGTAGGGACTGTATGTTGGACTCTGCTATGTTTAACATGTGATGTTGAAGGGGGTCACCCTGTTTGGAGATGTGTCAGCCAGATAACCCTCAGGGAAGACCTTGTCCTATAAATATAGAGCGCCTGGAGATGTACTCCCATAGCTGTAGAAAACCACTTCATGCCTGATCACTTTCTTTCACTTTAAAATCATTTAATATGAATTAGAGGAAGCTTCACATAGCAACCATTCTTCCATTAAATCATTTATACATACTGTGTTTCATCTCATAGATTGCAATCTCCACAATGAAATATCCCTCCCTTTCTTTTTGATTTCTATTTCTCCTTTTCCCATAAACCTTTGGAGTTTTTCCTTGAATAAATGCAGCCTGTCAGGTCTCAAATTGTGGATTAGTTTAAAATGAGTATATCTCACTAATGCAATTCTTCCCTTATATACTTGTCTACTATTTGGCTGAAGATTGAGCTATGGAAGAGAATTCCATTCTAGACTTAATGGGTAGTGAAGGGCCATAGCCTCAGGAGCTACACTAGTCTCTATCTGACCAGTTTGCCAGATCTTTGAGTTTTCTTCCACATTTTTCTTCCAGTCTCTCTAGGTCCTTCAGAGTGGTAATAAGACACCATCTAATTTGTTTGCTATGTGTGTCTATTAGTGGTCTAGTGACTCTGGTAGAGTCAGAGTTATGTGAACCGATGTTAATGTGGCCCTTTATTACACTAATTATTTCTACCCATCTTGAATTTCCATCACTCTTCTTACCTCTAGACAGATTTGCACCAATGCTTGCTCATGCTCATGAATTTTAAGACTATAACCACTACTCATCCAAGTAGGATGTAGAAAATGGTTTGTGTAGACACTGTTATGCCAATTGACCTTGGTGTTCCTGAGATTACCATCCTGTGCCCTCGCCTCATGACTCATCTCCTTAAGGTTTTGAAAGCTTCTGGGAAGTTTTCATGACTTTGTCCCCTGTATGTTCTACTATATTCATGACATATTTGTAGCAAAGTTACATAAGTAACCATGTAAAAATATCCCCTGTCAAATCTCTATAAATTTATAAATATACTCCCCCTCTACTTTCAATACATATTCAGTTTGTGTATCTATCTGAGCACTTTTAATCTTAGATCAGTTATTGCAGGATTGTATATATAGCATAACCTCTGTTTGCTTTAATGCTGTACTCTTCCTAGTGTCTTTCCCTGCCACCATCATTTTGTATTAGCCTTTCTCTAATTATATGTTGTCTTCCTCTTTACCCAAGTTGACCTGTGTCCATCTTCTAACCCAGCAGTTCTCAACATGTGGATTGCAACCCCTTTGGGAATTAAATGACCCTTTCACAGGGGTCACCTAACGCCACTGAAGAATATATAAATACTTCACAATATATAATTACATATTGTTTTGTGATTAATCACTATGCTTTAGTTATGTTTAATTATGTTCCATTTGTAACAATGGAAATACATTCTGCATATCAGATATTTACATAATGATTAATAGCAGTAGCAAAATTAAAATATGAGATAGCACCAAAAATAACTTTCTGGTTGGGGGTCACCACAACATGAGGACTTGTATTAAAGGGTCTCGACATTAAGAAGATTGAGAACCACTGCACTAACCAACTCCTGGTAAACATCAAAGAAATGTATTTTAGTATAAAACTCTTTTTATAATAGTGATCTCATACAATATTTTCTTTTTGATGACTGTCTGATTTAATCCACTGTTATGCCCTCCAAGTTCATGTTAGGAGATGGTTCATAGACCCATCATTGTTTTATAGCATTACATAGTATTCTATTGTGTACGTGTACCATAGTTTGAATATCTATTCTTCCATTGATGGACATTTAGATTGCATCACTTCTCTGCTGTGAATAGTGCTGCTTTGAAATGGAGATGTATTCTTTCTCTGGGAAATATAACAAGTAGAAGGATTTCTTGGTCATATGGTGCTTCTATTTCTAATTTCTGAAGGAAGCATCATTCCATTTTCTGCACGACTTGCACAATTTTACATTCCCGCTGCACTATTAGAGGGTACCACTCTTTCCATACACTCATCAGCATTTCTTGTTTCCTGTGTGTTCAAACTTTGCTATCAAGGTCATTATTTTCATATACATCTCTCTAATAGCTAGTGTTCCCAAACATCTATTCATATGTTTTAAAATCATTTTACTGGGAGCACTGACAGATGTTAGAACAGTCCATCACACAATTAGGTTAAGCATAATTGTACAATTTCTGCCATAATCATTTTCAAAACATTTTCTTTCTTCTTGAACTCTTTAATCTCAGCTTCCACTTATCCCCTGTCCCCCTCCCTACTGCCCAGGAATTTTTATTATTATTGTTTGGCCATATCTTTCACCATCTAATGTATCATTCACCTATAATTTTGTTATTTGTTCCCATTGAGTGGGGTCATACAGCTCCCCCTTGCTATCAGTTTCTCCTTACCCCCTTTTCCCTCCTCTTTTCCTATACTCTCAGAGAATCATTACTCTCATTATCATTTCTGAAGGATTTATCTATCTAGGATTTCATGCATTGAACAATCTTAATTATGCAATTGAACATACACAACTCTCATATGATTAAAGGGGAAAAACCAAGACCATAACAGTAGCAGGAAGGAATGTTGAAGAACTAGAGGATAGTTATGTATTTCTTCTGTGCTGTATTGCACCCTGCATATATCATCATTTCCATGTGGCCCTTCTCTGAGGGACTGTCCAATTGTCTTATGGGTGGGATTTGGATGTCCACTTCATCTAAATTCTTTCATGGAAGTTTGATCGCTTTTTTTTGAATTTCTGATACCTGTTCTCATTGATAATTCATGATTGCACAAGCTGGTGTGCATCTTCTATGTGGGCTTTCTTGCTTGCTTGCTAGATGGCCTCTTTAAGACCCCAGATGCTATATCTTTTAATTGTCAAGCATCACCAGCTTTCTTCACCACATTTGCTTATGTACCCATTTTGTCTTTACTGATTGTGTCAGGAAGGTGAGAATCATACATTGCCACATCATGAGAATGTACATTCTTGTACTGAGCTAAGATTTAAGTAGAGACCCAAAGTTTATCTGTTTCCTTACTGTATTGACAGAGAGAGAGAGATACCTATCTTTATCTATATATATACATATACATATTTATACATATATAAATTTTACTTTCTTATTCTTTTCTTTTTCTTTCCTCCTGCCCCACTATAATGTGTGCTCATCATTTTCCCATCAGTAATTCCTCTTAAGTACTTTAAACTGATCAAACAGAACCAAGAATGCTATATCTTCCTCACTATCAATTATAGACCTGTGTTAGTCTGGGTCGACTAGAGAAACAAATTCATAAGCACTCATATGTGTATAGGAAAGAATTTTATACACAAGAGCAACTGTACATTAAGAAATCATCCCAACTCAGTCCAATCCAAGGTCATAAGTACGAAGTTAGCCCATATGTCCGATATCAGTCTATAAAGTCCTCTTCGGACTCATGAAACACATGCAAGGATGTCATGTGCAGGATGATCAGAAGCCAGATGGGTAGAATGCCTTTGGATCCAGTGATATTGCAAACATCTCAGTGTTGGCGGGAGTCTTCACGTGGCTTCTCTGGGTCCAGGCTTCTTGCTGCATCGGGGTATGTCTATATGGTTTCTCCTCAGGGATGTCTTGCAGGGAGCCAGCCTGGTCAGTTGAGTCTCTCAGGAAGCGAGCCTTGTCCTTAGAAAGTCTCCAAGGAAGTGAACCGAGAGAGACAGTGTCTCTGCCCTCAAGAAAGTATTACCACAGTTCCCGTGAATTCTTCGTAGAACTCTCCTGTGAAGTCTGGACATTTTTCAGTTGACATTTCCTGATAACCTTATCTACTTCTCAAGTTTTTAATGATTGTGTAGGAGAATCTGAGAGGGTTTATGTTCCTGGGTAATTGTACATGTCTTCCAAATTGTTATATTCCTTGGAGGATGGTCCTTCATAATACAATGGAATTAATTTTTAATATATTGGGGTCCATTGCAATTTTGTTGTTTCATCCCTTGATCTAGATAATATTGATGTCTGTTCTTCCTATCATCTGTTAGGTTTTCCAACAGTTTGTCAATTCTGATAAGCCTTTTTAAAGAACCAAGGCTTTTTAAAATGATTCTATTGGGGGCTCTTACAGCTCTTATAACATTCCACACATTATTGTATCAAGCATATTTGTATGCATGTTGCCATCTTCATGTTCAAATATTTTCCACTTGAGCCTATGGTATAAGCTCCTCTTTCCCACTCTTTTTTAATAAATAAATCATTTTATTGGAGGCTCATATGTCAGTTGCATGCAGAACACATTTGCACATTTGCGGCCATCATCACTTCCAAAACATACTCCCTCCAATTAGGCCCCCAGTACCAGGTTCCCATATCTCCCCTCCCTTCCCAATCGCCCTCCGCCATTAACCACTAATAATTTACAAATTGTTATTACTTTTTCATATTGTACTGTCCGATGTGTCCCATCACTCACTTCCCCGTTGTCTGAACCCCAGAGAAGAGGATATATGTAGATCCCTGAAATTGGCTCCTCCTTTCTATTCCACCATGCATCCACCCTCCTGGTATCATCTTGAATGCATATTGGTAGCTGTGTTAGTCAGGGTAGACTAGAGAACAAACTTATAGACATGCATATAGATATAAGGGTACAAGTTATATATGAGGAATAGGACATTAAGAAAGCATCCCAACCCAGTCTAGTTCAAAGTCATAAGTCCGATATTAGCCCATATGCCAGATACCAGTCTATAACATCTCCTTCTTACTCACAAAGTCACAGGTCAGTGGGTGCAGAATCCCGGCACTGGCAGGGGTCTCCCCTGGGTTCCTCGCTTCCAGAGCGCAGGTCCATCAACAGCATCCAATGGTGGTAGAGGCAACTCAGCGGTGGAAGGGCTTTCCATGTGGCTTCTCCAGCTTCATAAATCTGGTTCTATTAGGGTAAAGGTGTGTGGCTTCTCCTCTGGCTCCTTCAGCTCCTTGGATGCTGCCATCTTGTCTTGTCCATAATGCATCATCTCTGAGACTAATTCCCAACAACTGGGAAAATAGCTTCTCATGTCCATGAGGGAAATATTGTGAGATTTCCCAGAAGTCTCAGGAGAAAGCCATGCCCACATGGAGGCCTCATTGGCTACTCAACGGCAATCTCCAGATTAACAGGCTAGACTCCACCCTTACATCCCAATCATGAAATTAACATAAACACATGACTGCCACAGTAGCACATCAGTATAGTACAGTTGGAGGCAGGAATACAGAACATGACTGATACCATGAGTCATATTCTGAGGATCTTTCTCAAAAGGCCCTGAAAACAAACTTGTAAGTTCTGTCTAGCACAATGCATGTTTCCCATTCATGATATATATATATATATATATATATATATATATCATGATATATATATAGGATCTGCCACCAATCATACTTTTATGACAGCTTCCTTTGCCCTCAAAATCCGTTTTAAGTTTGAATCTCTGTAAACCTATTGACACTAATAGTTTTCATTTAGGTGATATGTATTTGCCTTTCCTTATTCTTGTTCATCTCTTACATATTCTCCTTAAATTATATTATGTATCTGGGGGTCTCCTTTGCACCCTTAACATGTCTTTGATGTTATACTTTCTACAAGCTTGGAGCCATCAGATTTCTTTACTGTGCATTGTTATAATACCCTGATCTTCTGAGATCATTATATGAGGATATGTACCTAGTGGGGCAACTTTATAAGAAACTAATTATTCTCAAATTAAGGATCATGCTTTGCAGTGTAAGCTCAAAATCCACTCATATATTTATGCATTTTGCATGCATGATCCACTTCAGAGTCAGCTCATTAGTTTCCTAAGGAATAATATTTGAAATATCCATGGGACAGTCAATGATCCTAATAATAGTAGCATTGTTAGTCCAGTCCACAGTATACATTTAAACTACTCTTGAGAAAAGGAAAACACATATTTTTGGATAAAATACATGGAAAAGGTCACTTGTACAAATTAATAAAACTTAAGTGACATAACACTGCTTATGAAAACAATGAGGATTATGAACAAAGCAACAATTTCAATAACCTCACTCTCTAGGGCAAAACTATTAGTCTGCAGAATTGGAGGCAAATAATAATTAGCAAAGAATATGACAATGAATGGAAAATATATGATAGATAAGTTGTTAATTATTGGACAACCTTGAAAACAATAGGAACTTGAACAAAAAAGTCCAATGTCTTCAGAGTTCACAACTTTATGATGACTATCTCCTTCCACAATAAGGTATTATAGATTTACATACAAAGGAATATTAAATTCCTTTAATCTGCAGCAAACTTATTTAAGGCAAAGTCCAGTTCATTTTAGGATAGTTTAAAATGAGTCTTTCTGATGTGGCCTACAAAAAATGCTGTAAACCTTGCAAATATAAAATCCAGGTAGTATAAAGGATGAGTCTTAGATCACCTCAGGAGAAAAAAAATTCTGTTAAAGTGCATGATTAGCAACATAATACAGGAGAGATTATCCCACTGTGTGTGTGGGTGTGTACAAAAAGTATGTTAAGTGTGTTTCTGTTTTTCTAAAATGGTAAAACTGTTCTTCTTTAGTTTATTCATCAACAGAAGTCAAGTTACCTTCTCAGGGACAAGCATATATACCCCTTCTCTGACCTTGAATTACCAGAATTTTGTAGAAGTGTCTTTGCTATTTAGGATAACTGCTGGATAAAGTACATTGGTACTTTCCCCACTCCTCAAAAAAGAAAAATTAACACAAGAGTTCTTGAAGAATTTCTTGAAGAACTAGTTATTAAGATGTGCAATAAAAATGTGGCAAATGGATTATTAGTATTAGATAGACACATCTTACCATTGTCTTGGAGACCAAAGTGAATGATTGCCGATCTGCCCTAGAACCAAATGACTTTTCTGATGCATTTTTTGAATCTGTGCTTGATATAATTGAACTATGGAATGGTATGATGTCTGGATTAGGTCCAAATAAAATGGTTTGGAAAAAAGAGAGACCAGCTTATTAAACAGAGCACAGTGATCAGATGTGGTTTTGTTTAGTCCAGTGGTTCTCAACTTTCCTAAGGCCATGACCCTTTAATACAGTTCTCCATGTTGTAGTAACCTCCCAACCATAAAACTATTTTTGTTGCTACTTCATAACTGTACTCTTGCTACTGTTATGAATCAGTTAACTCCTGTGTCAGGATCATTCAGCCGCCAAAGGGATCATCAAACACAGGTTGAGAATGGCTGGTATAGATCACTGTTCAAAATTAAATTGGCTTTTAGGTATCAGTTTTTTTGTTAGTTTATTTTTCCAAGTCCTAACATTTAAACAGAATATCAAAAAGCAAATGAGTTTGCATGAGTTACCCCAAATTTCATGACAGTCAGAGGTGGAGTAGAATTATTAACAGTAATATTTAACCAAGTGTCTGAAAGGAACTTGCAAGTTCAAAACATGAAGATCTCAGTTTCATGAATAACAAGTATCATGATGCATTTATCTATGTCTAAATAATAATAGTAGTATCTACATTCCATAAAATTTCATCTTGGGTAAGAACAAAAACACTAAAACATTTCATCTATAAAAGTGTAAAATTGTTCCTCTGGAGGCTAGTAGGTAATGTTACTGTTATTCTTTCTTGTGAACCAGAGCTTAATCTTCATTAGCTTCTCTGGCCACAAATATTATAAATCAAGTAATTTTGAGAATAAAAGCTTTCAATCTCAAGTTCATATTAAAGATCTTTATGTTAGATCATTTAAGTGAAATTAGAAAATTAGTTTCCTTATACTCTTTAGGCACCCATAATATGGGTCTTCACGGAGACCCATAATGACCCTTATTTTATTCAGTGGCAAAGTCCAGCTCCTGATGAGGTTTAGATGAGTTCTGATTCAAGAATCCCATTGGCTTTCAGAGGTCCATAAATCTTGATTTAGTCTGATGGGCTCTATCTCAAGATACTAGTTCTTTTTATACACTCAGTGTAGTTTAGATTGTTATAGAAATATTGGGTCGAGTGTTTTAACACAACTGCAATGCAAAACAGATATTTAAATGACAAAAGTGTGGCCATGGTTAATTCATAATAAAATTAAAAAATAAATACCTGATAGAAATTTTAGAATCAATTGGGCAAAAAAAAACCAAACAAGAAAATTTAAAGTCAAAGAAAGGAATGTTAGGGAAAAATGTCCTAATATACAAGGACTAACCTTATTTTTAAAAGCTTCAGATATAAGATTCGGTCAGAACTTGAGTAAGAGTATGTGGTGAGGACAAAGTTGGTGGCAGGAACTCATCTGGGACTTAGACGTACCTCCAAAAGTTTCACTCTCGACAATCCATTTGACTCCAGGCTGTACCTACTGACTGACGAGAGTGATCTCAACCACCAAGCATCACAAGCTCAAACCAATTACATCAAACAGATGCTTTTCTGACTCTGTTTGCTTACTTGATTTGAGGGACAGATAATGACCAGGAATGCAACTCTAGTTCATCAACCCTTCACCTACCATTGTCCGCAGCTTTTTTGATAACAGAAAATAATGTGATTAACCTGATTCTTGAAGAAGGGCCACAGTGGTAATAGTGTGTCTTCAAAAGCACACAAGGAGCTTCTAGTTAAGACTGCTACTTAGACACATCGCCAAGAAAATATCCCCCTAAAACATTAGGAGAAACTCAACACACACACAAAAAAACTAAGGGTTTTGGAAAACAGTTGAAAAGCTAAATGGACCATGATTTCCATGCTTCTTTAGAACTCGTGGTTATGGGCTGTGGGCCATCCCCCCCACCATGCCTCTGGCTGCTGCTGCCAGTAAGTGGGCTCACAAACTGACCCGAAGCCGTTACATAGATGCTTTGCTGGCTCCCGGCCCACAGTGTGAGCAGACACCCTGCACCTGGACATCCTAGTGCCAGATTCTAGCACTCTCACTTGCATCAGCTGCAATGCTCCTGGGCTGAGAGAACTAAATAAATAATGCTTTTTAATTTCTGTTTTCTCATTGTCCCATTGAAAGAAGAAAATTTTAATTTTGTTACATGTTCTCTATCTTCTTTCTCTCGTTTCTTTCTCTGCTCTTTCCTTTCCCTGTGCTATTATTTCCTTTTTGTTGTTCTGTGCCATTGAGTTGTTTCTGACATGCCAACTCATTCAGAAGAAAACAAAGCTCCACCCAGTCTTCCACTATGCCTACAATTGTTGTGTTACAGCCCATACTATCAGCTATTGTTTAAACTCGCTTGTCAAGAGTATTCCTCTTTCCTGATGCCCCCTACTTTAGTAGGCATAGTTCCTTTTCCAGGGACTTGTCTCTCCTTTTAATATGTCCAAATACATGAGGTCATGTCTGGACAACCTACATTCTAAGAGCACCATGACTGTGCTTCTTTTAAGATAGTTTTGTCTGACAGTTCATAGTACTGTAGTATTCTTTTCTAGTACCACCATTCAAATGTATAGATTTTTATTGATTATACATTGTTCTGAGATCTACATGGTTGACAGTGTGAAACAACAAGGAGAAAGACTGGGATTCCTACTTGTGGTAGTTACATAATCTGTTGTCAGTTTTAAGAATTGAGTTTAGGATCTTATTCTACTTTGTTTATACTGATTTTTATTGTTGACATAAAGATTGAGAGAAATGATTATTGGGAAATATGAAAACAAAGAGTCTGTATTCTCACTTGCCTTGAGCCATTGTATATTTAAATGTATTTAGAACACATCCAAAAAGAAGGGACTGAAAAAGGTAAGCCCTACACAGTGCTTTGGATTACTTAGGACATTTACATTCCACGAAGCTTGAATAAGAGTTATTGACACATGGAATAAAAAAATAACTTTTTGAATCTTGAAGTAGTAGCTTTTTTCGAAAACTATTAGAACATCTGCATGAGCACAATAAAGTGCTCTGAATTCCCATTCCTTCAAGACCACCCAGAGTTTCTTATGATCCACACAGAAGTGTGCCTTTGCATAGTCCATAAAACACAAGAAAATATTCTTTCTAGTATACTCTGCTTCCTGTCAACATCCTTGACATCACCATTGGTAACCCTTTTTTCATATCCTCCTTTGAATCTGGTCTTGTTTTCTGGCATCTACCTATCAATATACTGCTGCAGTTGTTGTTGAATAATTTATTAAAATTTTGCTTGCATGTGCTATCAGTGATATTGTTCTATAATTTGTGAATTCTGTATGGTCATCTTTCTTTGGAATAGGAACAAATATGACTCTCTTACAGTTTTGTTTTATGTTTTTTATTAATGCATCACTTAACAGAGTCAAAAACAATTCCCCCCCCAAAAAACCCAGTTTTTCTTCCTACTCCTGAAATTTATGTCATTAAGAGGATGAAGATAAGAGCCAATATTTGTACACACATCAAAAAGGAAAATAGGCACAAAAAGTGAACAATACCCATGTCAAAAAGCCACTGCCAATATCATGAGAAAGATTAAGAAAGTTAGAGAAAAATTTAACATATTAGAATTCTTTCAGCACAGAAACAAATAGAAACCCAGAAGGTGAATGATTACAACAAAACAGAATAGCAGAGCAATACACTCAAAGAAATGGTAGGACAACTTAGTGAACTTGTAAACAAATTTCTCCATTACAGCCAAAAGGAGGAACAATGAACCAAAGAAGAAATTCCATCTAAATAAAGCCTAAGAATTGTGTGGGCACTACTAAGAGGAACAACTTATATATCCTTGGAATTCTGGATTAGGAAGCAACAAAAAATCCACAGAAAAAATAGCACAAGGAATTGTGGGTCAAGCCATCCTGAATCCATCTTCATAAAAGGGGAGAAAATAGTATTCAAGAAGCTTGGAAATTTTTAAAACTTGGATAGATTTCCAAAAGAAAAATATTACGACATATTGTCAAACTTTCTAATATCAAGTATAAGGGGAGAATCCTGATAACAGCTATGGAAATATATGGTAATGTATACAAAGAAAAACCAATAAGAATAAGTTCAGGACATTTTTAGGAGAAATCATGAGAGCAAAAAGCCAACTGAGTTATATATATAAAATCTTGAGAGAAAAAAATTACCAATCAATAATCATATCCTGTAAAATTATACATCAAAGATGAGAGAAACATAAGATGTTCACATAAAACTTGTAAACACAAGACTAGCTGGAGGACTAGAAAGGGAGAACCAACTTCAGGGATCTACACGTAGCCTCCTCTCTGGGACACGGACAACAGGGAAGCAAGTGTTGGGACACATTGGACAGTGTACAGTATGAAAAAAATAACAATTTGTAAATTACTAGGTGTTTAAGGGGGAGGGGGGGAGGAAGGGTAATATAGGGAGCTGATACTGGGGGGCCTGAGAGTGATGATGGCAATGGGTGTGTAAATGTGGCCTGCATACAATTGATGTTGGTATGGATTGTGATGGGAGTTGTATGGGCCCCCAATAAAATGATTCATTTTAAAAAAGGAGGGAGGGGAACGGGCAGCTTTTTTTTTTTTTTTTTTTTTAAAGAGGAGCTTGTACTAAGGGCTCAAATGGAAAATGTTTGGCAATGTATGTGGCAGCATGTGTGCTAAATGTGCTTGATACCAATGATGTACTGAATGTTGTAGTAGCTGTAAGAGCCCCCAATAAAATTATTAAAAAATATAAGAAAAAAAACCAAGACTAGCATTACATAACATTATGAGGAAAAGGGCTTCAGATATGACATCAAAATATTAAGTAATCAAACATCTGAAATAAGCCAGTAAGTGGCTAGATTCAGAAGAAACAAGGTCTGCTTCAAACTTACCCAGGTCGAGATTGCTATATGTCAGAAAGTGTGGGAAATGGTGAATGAAGGAGAGAAAGGAACACAGTGGATCTCGTGGAACGCTTCAGCCTCCGCTGCCTCACTTAGCTGGTGCTGTGCACATCTATGGCAGGAACTGCCACACAGACCGTGCTGTGCTTCCCCTTCACCACTGACCACGGACCCAGGCTGTAAATGGACACCTCCTCCCCCTCCCCACCACCGCGTCCACCAGGTTTGAACTGCTGCCCATTTCAGAGCATTTCCTTCACTAAGCCCTCCACCCAATAGCCACCATGGCCACCACCCGGGACCCGCTGTGGTGAACAGCTTGACTTCTCAGCAGAGCTGTAGTACCAGTGCTTCACACCCCTTCTGCCAGCCAGCCTGTGTTTGCAGCTACTGTCAGGCACTAGACCCCGGCACACGCTGCAGCTATCTTTGTACCCAAACCCAGCCTGCATGTGCCGCTGCTCCACTATGAGCAGCGCTACACACTCCTTCCCTCGCCTTCAGCCTGCCTTCGCAGTTGCTGGGTGTTGCTCCCTCCACAACTTGCCTTTGCAACGTCCCCTCGGTTGCAAGAACTCGCCACACAGGGAAGCTGCCATGGCCATTGCCCACATACCAAGCCTGTCTTGGAAGCTTCTGAAGCAGCGGAACTACCCACTGCGCATTGCAGGTACTGTGAACCCACGCCCGCAGCCTGCTTTTGCATCTGCTGGTACAGAGCCACCAAACTTACAGGGCACACAGCTGCTCGTCTCTCTACCTCTCCGCGACACAACGTATGTGATAATGTTGTCACAGTTGCTAACCCAAGCCGAAGATTGCCACACTAGCTGCCACTGTCTACTCTGAGGCCCCTGCCTCAGTGGCCTACCAGCATGCACACCATTCCCACCTAGGAACCCATGCCTCTCAAACTGAGAACAGACTGAGGGAAGATACCAGCCAAACAGAACTTTCTTTTTTTTTTTTTTTTTATCTTTTTTCCTTTTCCTTTTCCTCATCCATGACCACTTTTCATTTTTTTTCTCTTTTCATCTTATAATAAATTTTTATTATTCCTATCAATTTTATTACCCTTTTAAAAATAGATGTTTT
Source organism: Nesogale talazaci (assembly GCA_004026705.1). Lineage (NCBI taxonomy): Eukaryota > Metazoa > Chordata > Mammalia > Afrosoricida > Tenrecidae > Nesogale > Nesogale talazaci. The sequence continues at coordinate 256,721 of PVJH01000039.1, read as the reverse complement.
TGTTTGCATACTTAGTTGTTTTTAATACATTTTTACTCTTTTTCCACCTTGCATCTCTCTTTCATTTTTCTCTTTCTCTTTTTGATTTGTGGTTCTTATTACTCCTCTCCTGCACCACTCTACAGAAGCATCTTCCTACACACAACCCAGCCCTACTCTGTGATCTATAGAACAATATCATGAAAAAAGCAGAAAATATCAGTTCACACTTAACAACAGCAAGGAAACACAAACAAATGAACAACACGCATGTAAATGAAATGGCTGAAGATGAAAAGCTTCTCGAACTATCAGAAAAAAAGGAAAATAAGGATAATCGATATTTTCAATGGAGAAAGAATCACAGAGAAAAATGAAAATATAAGAAAGTTAGGAACATTAATAGATATCTTCTGTTTTATATGTATGACACAACCTTGTTTACTGAAAATGAGAAGAACTCGAAGCATTTTCCCATGGCTATCTAGAATTTCAGACTTTAGTATGGATTGCAACTCAATGTGAAGAAGACCAAAATCCTCACAACTGTACCAATAAGGAATAGCATGATAAATAGAAAAAATATTGAAATTGTCAAGAAATTTGTATTGCTTGGACCCACAATCAATGCTCATGGAAGCAGGCCCTCTTTAGAGTGCTGAAATACAATGTTCTTTCCATTAGTAATAGATGCCTGACCTAAGCCAAGATATTTTCAAACTCTTCATATGCACGCGTAAGTTGGACTATAAATGGGGAGACTGAAGAAGAATCGATGTATGTAAATTGTGGTGCTGGTGAAGTATATTGAAAGTACCATGGTCTGCCTAAGGCACACGTGGGTCTGTCTTGGAAGACGTGTGACCAGAGTGCTCCTTAGAAGCAAGGATGATGAGACCTTGTTGACATACTTCAAATATCAGTTACTGCTTGGTAAAGTGGAGGAACTATGAATAAAGGACGTCTCTCAATGAGAGGGACTGACTCAGGGGCTGTAACAATGACATCAAATACAGGATCAGTCAGTAAGACGGTGAGGAACTAGCAGGATTTTGTGTCATTGTTTGCTTTGGTCACCGTGTATTGGAACTGACTCCATAACACCTAACAGCAACAACATGCATTGACACACTATTATAACAAAGCAAAACACGTGCTAATGAAGACAAAAGAGATGAAGGTGAGCGACTAAAATGGAAATCTATATGTACCCTTCAAAAAAAGGGTAAAGATGGGGGCTGAGCCCCGGTGGCGTAGTGGTTGAGTGCGGGACTGCGGCCCATTGGCTTGACAGTTCAAATCCAGCAGCAGGTCTCCGGGAGCAAGGCTGGGTAGCTCCACAACCACCAGAGGGCAGAGATGCCTCCCCCCCAAAAAAAAGAGTAAAGATGGAACCCATAGAGAGAAAAAAATTGACAATGATAGCAGTGACTGATCTCTAGAATCTCTAGAAAACTACATCTCAACAAGCAAAAGGTGAATGAAAAGATGAGTGAAAGACATGGAGAGACAACTCACTAAAGATGGCTTTTATCTTAGGGGAAAATCATCACAGGTTAATCTAAGGGAGAAGCAAAAAAATATTCAGCATATTCATCAAAGAGGAAAAAGAGATAGGAAATGGACTGACCCTCCACTAAGACTATCGCAGACCAAATCTGACATGATTCGTTCTTTTTATACAGAGTTATATTGGTTTAGCTATTACAACAGATGAGAGGAACAAAAACAGTAATTTCTGCAAAACCGTTGTCAAATTATTTCTGCTAAAGACAATCAGGAAGGGTCTTCTAGTGGTCCATTACTCTGGAATTGGGGAGGACAAAGGAGGTGACGCTCTCCTATTTGCATATCAGATCTTGAGAGGTTTATATAGCTACCCTTATGCCTCATGCAGGTTCATGCTTCACTTAACCATTCGTTGCCTATGTTCCCATCTATTCAATATGTTTGTGTCTCCTTCATCCCTTCTTCCTGTAAATAGACTACTCATCCCTGCTTTCCTGGGTTACCAAGGAGATTTCCCAAGGCTTCTGTCTTTTTTTGTCTCACTGGACTTCACTTCGGCAGCTTGGTAGCTTAAAAGGGGATGTGGGGTACTTAAAATGGCATTTGGACTAATTTTAAGGATTAAGATGATACAAGACTTCTTCCAGGTGTGCCTTTGTTTTAGATATATATTCACATGCAAATAGCTAACAAATATATGATCAAAGCAATGATGAGACATTACAGGACAATAAAAGCCAAATTAAAAACAAGCAAATGTATAAACAGAAACTACTAGAGAGGTTTCAGAGAAATTGGAGCTCTCTGACGCTGCTAGGGGGGTTGTAATTATGTACAGCCACTGTGGAAAACAATGTGACACTACCTCTAACAGCTGGGAATAAAAATCCCATATGGTCTTGCAACACTCTTCTGAGTATATGCCTTAAAGAAGTAAGAGTCACAGCATGAACAGACAGACCTAGGCACTTCCATAATCACTGCAGCACTGATCACAATATCAAGAACTTGGAAATAACCCAGATGTTCGTGAGTAGAAGAATAAACAAAGAAAAGTTATACTTACATATAATGGAACACTGTGCATTTTTAAAAAAATGATGAAAACATGAACACTATATTGAGTGAAGTTAGCCAATCACAAAAAGATACATATTGTATCAGATCATTATTACATGGGAGAGAAAGAAAAGAAAAGATGAAGACTACCTTACCAAAAGGAACAGACGTTTGTGATTACCACGGGGTGGAAAAGGGCAGATGAATTAAAGGACTAGAGGGATGGCAGGTGTTCAACGAGGCGAAGGGGAGGGTGGAAGTGCACAAGAGGCAGAAGAACAAGCAGGGGAGGGAACAGGATAGACTAGGGCAAGTGGACAAGTTCTGTTAAGAAGTGATGATCTCAAATGTAGCGCCCCCCCCCCCCACGGAACTCAAAATAAATAAATCACAGGAGGAAAAGGAAACAAGTTGATAATTATAACATATTGCATAGCAAAGATAATCACAAGATGTAAATGTCTAATGTAGCAAACAAATAAAATAATGAGTAGCATTTTTGAGGCACAGCAATCTTTTTGGATGTGTTAATGACTCTGCAGGTGGAGTTATCCAGATGACCCTTCAACTCAAATTACCCAAATGAAGATTTGTCTTTGGGAAATATAGAAAGTTTTTAAAAATTCCATAAAGGCTGGGGTGAGGAGCAAGGCAAACATGGTACATTGGTATATCTTTAAGGCTCCTGAATCACTGGAAAGATAGTTTCACCTTTAAAAACTATCATGTGAATATCTGTCTTCAAAATGCTTCTCTGTTAATGATATCTCCAATTTACATCTTCTGATCTTTTCAGGCAGTGACTGTATAAAATTCAGCTAACTAAAAAGCATTTTAAAAAATTTTATGATACAAGCCGAAAATGTGTTTTCAGAAGCATCAGTAAAAGGTACATGGCCATCTGTAACTAAACCCAAGCTTGTGGTTCACAATGTTCATGCAAGCTAAATTGTTTCCTGCAAGCCTTTGGTCTGCAGATGTTTCCTTTATGTATACTTTCCCTTAGAATTTGATATTGTGTTTTTTTAGTTGATTCCTTCCTTAATCATTGCATTTGAAACCATATAGTTGAGAGATCTCCTGTTCCAACTGGAGCAAAAAGATGAGACATTGGTGCAGAATTTGGTAGACAGAGTAAAATCCAAAATCATACTCCCTCTGTTGAGTCATAGTGACCTTACATGACAGAGAACAACTGCTCATATGGGTTTGTAGTCTGTCCACCCCTGCTTGAGTAGATAGCCTCATCTTTCTTCTAAGCTGCCAGTCTTGCTGTTGGACCAATGAAAAAAAAATCTATCCCAGACTGAAAGTCACTTCTATTAAGTGTTTCATAATTTTCCAAAACTATTGGTGTATACTGTATCAGCCCTACCAGCCTATATAATGCTGCGATTTGAATAAATGACAACCACTATGTCTTGATAATTTAGAAGATTCTTTATTCGAGTATAACCAAACTGCTAGAATTTAAAAGTGATTCTTTGATTGCAGTCTTGATTCCAAATTTTAGTTCTTCTTTAAGGCCAAAAAATTCATTTATCATCTGTCCAGGGATCAAGCAAGCATGAACAGAAGCAAAAAGCAATATTAATGGATTAATTGTAAAAGTAATCATGCATTACTGGGCACACTCCTTATCATAAGAGCAACAATACAAAATTGATTATAACATCCTGATTACCATAACAAAATTAACTATAAAATTCCAATTACAATATCCAAGGGAACAATGTTGAATCAGCAAAGAATGATATATTGAAGAATTATCAACCTTAATTGTAATATCAAGAACTTCAAAACATGGGAGTAAATTCTAAACTTAATCAACAGCAGAGACTTTCCCCTAAGAGGAGGGAGAATGAGAAGGTCAACTAGCAGTCAACTTTCTGAGATGGGAGGAAGAAATGGGCAAGTTACCTTGCTTACAAAAATGGAGTTTCTTTTGCTAGTCTGTCTTACAAAGACAGCTCATTTTTCCTAATGAGAAAATTATTCTGTTTCTAAGATTATAGCTGTGGTTGCAATTTCCCAAGTCATTTATTCTCACTAAGGCAATAACATTTATTTGTTTACTCATTTATTTAAAAAATAATCCAATAGTACTAAGTACTGCAATATAAGTTGTATGAGGCTAGAAACCTGTGTAATTAATTTATAATTATTTACCTATGGCAAAGGTGCTCAATACTTCAAATTTTGATCTACTAGTCCAGGGGTTGGCAAACTCTTCAGACCAAAGAGCCAATCCTGTCCCTCCTAATATCTTGAAAATAACTCAAGAGCTTTAAATGTGTTTTGCCGAACAAATGAAATCACCATGATCTGACATAATGGGCTTCAAATATTTTCAATGTTACTTCAGAAGCGCATGTTCACACTAAAATAGCTGCATGTGGCTCATAAGCTGCAGTTTGCCAACCACTATACTAGTATAGGTAGATCATATGGCATTTAAAAAAATAGATATAGGCCTTTCATCAATCATATCACTTAATTGATATACAGCACAGCCAATCAGATGCAATCTTAGGTGTGAAACACATGCGCAAACAACTTGGCTAAGTGAAGTAAAACTGACAAGCTAAGTTATCGCCAATTTTTAGGCCTCCCCCCCCCCTTTAGTGTAAGAAAGAGTATTAAAATCAATGGGGGAGCAGTACCACGTTAGAAGACAAAGACATATCACTTTTATATGAAATGAGAGATTTTGACACTACAAGTCAGCATTCAGCTGAAGTCCAGAGTGCATGAACAGTTCTGGAACTTACTCGCAGAGGGAAAGTACCCAAACCTGAGAAAAAGTGCTACCTCCTTGACTGCATTATTCAATTCTACTTATTTGTGTCAATCAGCCTTTTCCCACATGAAGATCATAAAATCAAAAGTCCCACCATGACTGATGATCATTTGGAAGTGTGCTTGAGGCTGACTGTGAACATATGTCCGGATTATACATCTCTGGCTCATCCCATTCATTCTACGTCATCAGAGTAAACTAAGGTAACGACAAAAATTATACATAGTTAATTGTGTTGTGCTGTGCAATATGGACTCATGTGGCGCGCTCGCTTTGGCAGCACATATACTAAAATGAACTCATGTGGTTATGCAAGGTACATAAACATACATTGTACATGTAAAGAATTCTCAGTGCACTTATGAATAAGTGTAATAAGTAAATATATGTTTTGCACTTTTATAGTTGGTAAATCATTTTGACTTCATTGACTTATAAGTAGTTTGTTATGTAGCAAAAGTGTGATCACCACTGACCTAGAGGCTAAAATTATGCCTCTTACTGAATAGCATTTGTATTTGAGCTTCAGTTTCTCAGCACAAACTTGCAAAAGGCTATGTTGGGTGGAAATACTAAATCCAGTTGAATTTCCACACATATATTGCCTCTACTGAATCCCTCTGACCATTAACCAGAAGCCTGCCTAGCTTTGCCCTTAGGCTGAATGCATTAGTGAGTAGAGTAAGGGTATTCCCCTACCTGATCCAGGAAGAATGGGCAGAGCCGCTGGGGCCTTGCCTGGATGTTCTCTTAATGGGAATTGAGATGCTCTAATTGAATATTCAGTTTATCTTTATCAGAAGGCCCTGAAGCCAATCTGATAAACTCATCTGTCTAATATAATGCACATATATATGTATTCCAAACATGGTCTCATTCTTTCTTCTGTGGTCCCATTAGTAACTGATTATTTGATCTGCAACCAAAAACTTTTGTGACAATTTTCCTTTGCCTCCCCACTCCCCACCTTTTCAAGCTGTTTTCAAGTTTCTGAATCTCTTTTACAAATTATAACTTGATGCTTATGGCCTCCCTCGATCAAAAAAAATGTTTTTCTTATCTTTTTTCTATTTCAGATTTACAGATAAGAGCTCAGACACACAGGACCCAGGTCAGATAAACCCCTCAGGAACAGAAATGGGAGTAGAGATACCAGGAGGGGAGGTGGGAGGTTGGGGGATAGAGGGGAGGAAGGGAAAACTAACTGCAGTGATCTACACATACCTGAGTGAGTGCACACACACACACACACATGCACACAGGAACAAACAACAGAAACATAAGTGAAGGGAGATAGCAACCAATGTAAGATATGAAAATAATAGTAATTTGTAACTTATCAAGGAGTCATGAGGATGGGAGGGAGAGAGGAGAAAAGAGTACAATGGGCTCAAATAGAAATTAAATGTTTTGAAAATGATGATGGCAACATATGCACAAATATACTTGATAAAATTGATGTATGGATTGTTATAAGAGCTGTAAAACCCCCCAATAAAATTGTATATAAATAAGACTTAATAAATATTCTTCTTAAATTATATTTTAGATTTTTGTCTCCTTTGTATCCTAAAGCACTAGCACATTTAATATAACACCTGTTTTGACCGCAATTACTATTTGCTTATACCAGCATCCATGAATGGGTAAAGAGGAATTTTAGGGTACAGGCAGCAGCTACGACATAAAGTACTGAGAGTGAGCAAGAACAAAACTAGGAACCTCAAAAGGATTTTAATATTACTCAAATATGGTTGGGAGAAGGTGTTCTGCCACTGGAATCTAAAAATCTACTGGTCAATAAATCCTTGCTAGAGGATAGACACTAGACTAAAATCTTCCTTTGCTATTATGGTTATTAGGTGGTAACAAGTGAGTGTCATCTTATGTATGACAATGAAACACTACAAGTCAGGCTGTGCCCAATCTTAAAATGTGGTGCTGTGTTTGAGCCCATTGCTGTAGCTAACATGCCAATCTATTTCTTGATGACCTTTCTCTTTCTTATGAAAGAGATGTCTTGTAAAGTATGATGTCTTCCTAAGGGGACTGGTGCCTCCTGGTTCTTGTTAACATATACATTGTGGTCCTTGCTTCTAAGGAGTAGTCTATTCAGTTTCTCCCATGCAGTTTGTCTGGTCTTCCAGGAATCCATAACATGCTTGTTATTCTTCACCAAAACTATAAACCACCCCCAAATCAATTCTTCTTTGGTCTTTCTGCATTTTCAGTTTTAGCATTCATAGGAGATGATTGAAAATACATTGATTTAGGTAAAGTGCCCTTTCATCCACTAAGTCACGTCTGTGCATTTAAAAATTTAGAGTTCTTTTTGCATCATATTTCCTTAACGGATTATATTGCTTACTTTCTCCACTTTTGTATTCACGAGTGTTGATTGTGGATTCAAGGAAAATAAGTATTTGATAACTTTAAACTTTCAACCATTTATCATGATTGGGGGTTATTTGTCCAGTTGAATTGTGTGGATTTCAGTTTTCTTTGTAGAGTTGTAATCCATACTAAAGCCTTTGATCTTCATCAGTAAATGCTTCAAGTCCTCTTTACTTAAGGTAAGCAAGGCTGTGCTATCTGCATATTGCAGGAGGTCTGAGCTTCCTACAATTCTCAGACTATGTTCCCACGTTGCAGATTATTTTCTCAGAACACAGATTTATTAAGTATGGGGAATGGACACATATCTTTCCTGATTCTAGACAACACTGCTATCTCCTTATCCTCTCCAAATGACAGCCTTTTGTCTATGTGCAGGTTCTGCATGGGTATAATGAGGTGGTCTTGAATTTGCATTCTTGTCAACGTTATTCATAATTAAGATCTGCACCATGGAGCCCCACATTTATTTGACCTACCACCCCTTAGATTATGTCAGTTCTCCAGGATTATGCCATAAATTAGTCCACAGGGGACTTAATCAACTTTTACTTCCACACAATGTCACACTGGCCCATTACATTGATGATATCATGCAAATTGTACCTATTAAGGACTTTGAATTTATTGGCAAAATGTCTGCATGCCAGGGGATGGGAAATTAACCCACTGGCACGTGCCACAGGGTGGGGATCTATGGCCCACTGGTGGGTAATTGGTCACCCCTTTACTGGGGTCACATGAAAGAGACAGACCAGTCAAGGTGCAGCCGGCCAGTGATGATACATACAAGTTCCCTCTAGTTCTTGAAGCCTTCCTCCCCCAGCTCACCCACAACCATCATGGTCCCAACTCTACCTTAAAAATCCAGATGGACTGGAGAAGGTACACTAGTAGAGAGGGGAACTGGAGATATGGGGAAACCAAGATGGATGAGCCCCTTCAGGCCAGTGGTTAGATTGGAGATGCTGGAAGGGTAGAGAGAATGTGGGGTAGAGAGATGGAACCAACGGCAAGGATATACACATCAGCTCCTATTTGAAGGACAGGCATAAAAAGAGTGGGTTGGGGGAGAGGTCGGGCAGTTTAAGATAGGACAGAAAAATAACAATGTATAAAGTATTGAGGGTTGGTGGGGAGAAGAGAGCAGGGAAAGAGGGGAAGGGATGGAAAAGCCGATACCAGGGCCTTAAGGGAAAAGGTGGATGATTGGAGAACAATAATAGAAGTGGACAGGGGAGGGTGCTTGACACAATAGGTTTATTTATGTATTATGAAAAATGATGTATAAGCCCCCAATAAAATGATTTTAAAAATATCTAGGTGTCCTATGGTGTGGGGCATGTGAAGTTGACCAGAGGTGGTATATGATATTTTAGGAATTATGTATGATTTTTTTAGAGACTCCTGGATAATGGTAAGCATGAAGCCCAGCTTATCAACCAGATCGAAGGGTTATGACACCTCTTTGGAAGTGTGGTTTTTTTGTATAAGAGAGAGACCCATTAGAGCTGAATTCAGAATCTTTGATTTGGTCCCTAGATCATTGCTTGCTGACCCTGGATCTGTCAATGAACTACTCACAGTAAATTCACTTGGCTGACTTTGGATTTCTTCACCTCAGCATCCAGCAACCTGTAACCCCAGCTCCCTTCACACCCTTACTCCCCATCTCTGTTTGGTCATCCTTCATAAAATGTAAAATGAAAATGGAGTTAATACATGTTAGTTGTATCAATTTAGGTGCAATGGCAGTTTTGTTACTATCTTTTCATTGATTATTATAACTGGTAAGAGAGTTGTGTACAGGTGTCACAACTTTTCCCATCTCTGCTTTGACATCCTTCTTTTTGTTTATTAAACAGCTACAGAAGTCAAGAAAAGGCTGACTTGGATTGGATGTATCTATTTCCATAACTATGGAAGTCATTTCTCAATGTAATTCTCTTTACACATACATATACCCACAAACATCATAGGTTTTGCTTCTTTAGAGAACCCACCCTAACACATACATGATGTCCTTTACGTCTTCCCACAAGTCATCTGGCTTGTCATTACTATTAAATATATGAAATCTATTGAGATGATGCCTAAATTCAGGTGGTATATGCTCCTGGATATACTTTGATTGTCCTGGATTTTGTTTAATTTTCTGAAGCTTCAATTTGAACTTTTATGTGAGAAATTGATATTCTATTTTACTGTCTGCCATGGCCTTGTCTTTACTGATGATATTGAGTTTCTCAATCACCTTTTCTCACTGCTGTCATCAGTCTATTGCTATATTCCAACTAATGGAGTCCATGCCTAAGGTTGCTATTTCTATTACATGTATATGCAATGAATAAGTCACTGGTCTTTTAAAACTCTACCAAGACATCCTCATAGTTATTTCAATTACCAAAGACCTTTTTTCTTCCATTTCTTTATTTCAATCACTGATAATTATCAATTCAAAACTGTAAATGTTGATAAGTATATTTAGTTTCTTCATCTTTGGCCTCTATAGTTTGTGTGCAAATATGAATAATGGTTATATTATCTGGTCTTCCTTATAGGCCTACATCCCAAACCATGTTACATTCCAAGACAAATATTGATATGTTCCTTTTGATGATGAATGTGATGTTATTCCTTGTTAACTTGCCATTCCTAGCATAGTGGACCATACAGGCTTTTTCTATATGGTCAAAAAGGCCTAGGATATTGGTCTTTATGAGTTCTTCTTTTGTTTACAACTTTTAGATTTATACTTCATACATTGCACTTTCTGCTATTACTGGAAGTTTGCAGTTGTTTCTTATCCTTATGAGTTATATCACTTCAGGAACTGAAGATCCCAAAGGCATCAGCCCATTCATCTCATTAAGCTTGAGTCTACTTTAAAGAAAGTTGCTTTTGTGGTTGCTGTTTTTATCATTTTATTGGGAGCTCTTACAGCTATCACAACATTCTATAGTTGAATCACATCAAACAGTATTGTACAATTCTTACCTCATCAGTCCCCAAACATTTTCTTTCTTCTTGAAATCCTTGATATGAGCTTCCATTTATCATCTACTGCTCCCACCTTAGCCCTATTTATTTATTTATTTGCCACATCTTATACCATTCAATAAATCAATTCACATGCAATTCTGTTGCTCACTGCCCTCAGATAGGGTTATACAGACTTCAGTGTTATCAGCTGCACCCCTTACCACGCCTCCTCCTCACTTCCTGTTCCCTCAGGTAACCGTTACTCCTGTTACCATTTCTGAGGGGTTATCTATCTTGGCTTTCATGTATCAAACAATCATAATTATACAAATGAACATATGCAAGTCTAAAATATTGATGTACAAAATAAAAGCAAGAATAGTAAGGGGAGGAAATAATATAGAACTAGAGTATCATTATGTACTTCATCAGGGGTAAAACCATCTTGGATTTATCATCCCTTCCATGTGACCCTTATGAGAAAAACTGACTTGCAGGGGTGTTGTGGTTCACCACTACCTCCCCACCCCTTCACATCGATTTGGTTCCTTGGTTCTGAGCTTTTGCTACGTTTTCCTGTGGACACCTCAAGATCACATAGGCTGGCTTCTGGGTAGCTACTTATTTGACTATAAGCCTTAAAGACCCCAGACACTATATATTTTAAAAGGTGGGTACCATCAGCTTTCTTCATCACATTTACTTATGCACCCATTTTATCTTCAGTGATCATGCCAGCAAAGTGAATATCATACAATGCCACATTTTTAGAACAAACCGTTCTTGTATTGAGATAAGATTTAAGTAGAGATCCAACATCCATTTTTCCCACCTGAGTTTCTCATATTCCAGCACCCATTAGTATTCTTCTGCTGTTCATGAATTGATCATCATGTCCTCCTTACTAATCTGTCTTATTTTAGAAGCTTCACAGAACCCTGTCCACAGGGGTGATGTTGTAGAATTTGCAATACTGGTAAAATAATTTCCAGTATCATAGTAACACAAGTCTCTGCAGTACAACAAAATTGATATTCAGAGATAGCAGCTTATTTTTCACTACTCAAAAAATCCAAATATCTAGGATTTGTGCATAAGTTGTTTCTTCTACTATTTTCCACCTCTCTGACTCTTAGCTTGCAGTTTCCTTCATGTCATCAATATGTCAACTTAAATACATCCTCTTTTGAGTTGCCACTTTGACACTTCTGATGGCAGTATTTTTATATCACTACCTATTCCTGAATAGTTGGTGCCTAGAAAAATTTCATTAGTGTTAAAATCAATTTTACAAAAAGTTCCTTTAGCACCTATAAATTTTATCTCATTCTGTCTTTCTCTGTCATAACATCACACATTTGTTCATTAGTACCTCAGTTTAGAAAGACATCAATCTCCTAAGAAACAGAAAGTCTGAAGACAGTGTAACTGGTTAAGCACTCACCTACTAACTAAATCATTGGTGGTTTGTCTTGTGCAGAGCAACATTGGAAGAAAGGCCACAGATTTGGAAATCTCATAGCAGGAATTAAGTTTTGCTTCCCTAGAATATGTGTCAGCAGCTTGACTGGGCCATGATTCTCTGTGGTTTGGCACTTTTTTAAATGGTATAATTTGGCAGTTATATGATGCTGTGTCCATCTCTATGATGAGATCTGAATGATCAGCCAATCAGTTACAAAGGAATTTGGGGCCATGAAACAATCTTACTAAGATCACAATCTTGATCAAATGAAGGGGGTTCCATTGGTGTGAGGCTGGTACCACCTCTTATCTTATGAGAAATGAAAGAAGAGAAAAGTGAGCAGAGAGGAAGAGATTCAACCATCATCAATAAAGAATAGTTGTGCACAGACCATGTCCTCTGGACCCATGATCACTGCACTGAGAACCTCCTGAACTCAGGGGAAGGTTGATTCCAAGACTTGTGTCCATCTCCAAGGAATACTATTTCCACAGATGTTTAAAGGATTCAAGAACCTTCCACTAGATCAAAAAGTGAAAGCCTTTCCCAAGAACAGAGATGGGGAACAGCTGATCCTTGTACCAGATAAAACCTATAAAATCACCAACATTGCAGGTATCACACATCTTGTCAAAGAGAAGCAACTCGTCTAGCAATCATAGTAGGTGGAAGTTAATTAAATGTTTGACCAGTAAAGCTTGCAAATGATAGTATAAATAACTCGATAGTTTTTAGCAGGAAAAAAAACCCCAACTTCCCTCCCCTGCCCTGGGGCCTGCATTCTGCATTCAGGTTAATGGCTTCCAAGGCTGTGAGAAAATAAATTTGTTTTTGTTAAAGTCACCCAATTGTGATTCTTCTATTATATCAACACTAAGTTGATAACATGTCTGTGAACCATAATTCTACTTGCATCACATGGGTTGTCAAGCATCAAAATAGACTTACAGCAGCAGTTTCCTTTATTCTCCCTTTCTGTTTTTCTCAACCTCAAATGAGAAGACAAAACACTTGATATCCAAATTTCCCCCGTGTCCCTTCACTTTTTTTATGTGAATATAAAATTTTCTATCTCCTCACACTATCTGTAACTGTAAGAGGAAGCAGGATATTCCACTTTCTCTCTTCTAAATGTGGCAGGATCCTCTTCCTCCCATGACAAGTCATCTTGAGAAAAGAATACAATGTATAGGCATATGTAGTTGAGAAAACTCCAGGATAGTTTAGGGATTAAAAGAAGTAGCTGAGTCCCCAATCCAGAGAATGATATGGGCCACAGACAGCCAGGGCTTTCTTTTCTTCATGCAACTTCCTATCTGGCTGCTTGCACATGGTATCATGCTGTAGAAAGGCTTCTTCCATATATCTGGGAAGTCTTCAGGTCTAGCTGTTTCAGGGCTGAGTAACTCAAGGCAAAGGCAAGCTTCCTTTAAATAAATAGAACCATTATTGTCAGTTAGCTTCCACTCATGGCAACCCCTAGGCTAGTCAAAGTCCCCAGTGACTGATTTCCCACATGATGGATTGACTTTCTTCTTGCATGCCACTCGTGGACTCCTACCATTGACTTTTTGGTTATCAGTCAAGTGCTTAACAGTTTATACCACCAGACGTTAGATAAAGGGGAATACTTTATGACTTTGGTGGGGGAGGGGGGTGTCACATGTCTACTCCTGGTCCAATTACATGCAGAAAAATAAACAGAAAAGTCTGGTTGACTAGATGTTGTTATGTGCCTTTTGTTCACCTTTGTACATGCAGCTTTCCAGAGTGTCTGTTCCCAACACTGGCAGCGAGGCAAACCTAATAGCTACCACAGCTCCTACCAGCAATTATTAGACAACCTACAGGAGCCAATGACTTTTTTGATGTGTGTGTATAATTTAAAACATATACAGGATTACATAAAATGGATATTCAATTTTTTGAAAAAGATCAGTTTATTGGGGGTTTTTCGAACTTTTTTAACAATCCATACAGCACTGTTGTACATATGTTGCCATCATTATTTTCTAAGTATTTACTTTCACTCTGAGCCCTTAGTGTCAGTTCCTCTTTCTCCCCCTCCCAATCCTACCCTTGTATCCCCTTGATAAATTATAAATTATTATGATTTTCATATCTTATACAAACCTCTGTCTTCCTTACCCCACAGTTTCTGTTGTTCCTCCCCCTAGGGGTGTGTGTGGTTATATTTCAATTGATTCTCCCTTTCTCCCTTCTTTGCTCTACCTTCCCCCATTCTCCTGGTTTCGCTTCTCCTATTTTTTTTCCCGAGGTGTTTATCTGACTGAGATTCCATGTGTCCTGAGGTCTTATCTGTACCCATGGATATGTTCCAGTCTAGCCCTAAATGAAAGGCAAGATTGAGTTCAAGATAGGAAGTCTCAAGGAAACAGAGGAATATTGTATGTTTCATCAGAGGTATACTGCACCCTGATTAACTCACCCCTCTTTGTGACCCTTCTGTGGGGGGTGGGGGGGGTGGAATATCTTATTGTCTACAGATGGTTTTGGGGTCTCTGCTCTGGCCTCCTTTTTTCTCAACAATATGTTTTGTTTGGTTGGTTGGTTTGAGTCTTCTAGTGCTTGTTATCTGATTCCATCAACACCTTATGATCACACTGACTGGTGTGCCCATCCATGTGGGCTTATGCTTCTCTGCTAGATGGATGCTTGTTTAACTTAAAGTCTTTAAGACCCCAGATACTATGTCTTTTGATAGCTGAGCACCATCAGCTTTATTCACCATATTTGCTTGTGTACTCATTTTGTCTTTGACAATCATGATGGTGAGCATCACAGAATGTCACATTGTTAGAACAAAGTGTTCGTGTGCTGAGGAAGGGCTTGAGCAGAGACCTCAATGTGTTGGCATATGGATATATGTACATAGGTCAATACCTCTATTTTTATGACAATATATTTACATATGTTTACACATATTCTTATATCTCTATTGGTAATTTTGCTTCCTAGATTTTTTTCTGTTTCCTTTTATCTTCCTACTGCCTCACCATCATACTTGCCTCTTAGGAATTCCTCTCAGCTAGATTGTTGTTGCTCCAACACCCCAGGATCTCTATATCCATCTCCTTATTGATTTTAATTCCCTAGTAGTTCCTGGTTTATAGTGTGGTTTGTTCACTGCTCTTCCCTGCCACCTCCCCCTCCCTGCAAGTCATTCCAGAACCATTAGTCCCAGTGCTTTCTCCTGGGCTTATTTCCCATGCCTATCTTATATATGTAGGCAAACCAACAATAATGGAGACAAAACAAAAAGAAAACAAAAATGAATTAAAAGAGAAGAATAAAATAAAATAAGTAGCTATCAAACACACACGCAGTTCCAGGTCTGTCTGCTGACCTTTATGACTATCTTCCCACCAGTTCCGAGGACATCCAGAAACTGCCCCTGCTATCCTGAAGTCTATTTTGGTGGGCTCCTTAGCGGCTTTGTGAATTTGCTCCCATTGCTGATCTGTTATGTTTTCTTCTTGGTTTACCCCACTGTGGGGAACTCAGACCAGCTTCATTCCCACCATGTGTCTCCTGTATTGTCCTCCAGTAAGGATACATCATGTCTCCAACTTTTGTCAGTCCAAGAATCCTCTCTATGTCTTGGCTGCTCCATGTAGGGACACCATCCTCACAACTTGGTGTGATGATATAAGATCTAGACCCACACTCTCTCTTTTCCCTCTTGGTTTGCTTCTGTGTTGGTGTGGCAGGCCGGCCCCTCTCCCCAACCTTTAGGTTTAGTGTTGTCCTCTGTACTTCTAGGGAGGTGGTCAGTTGGCTCTCATTGGAGCCAGCCCTTAGCCCGCTCCATTCAGGTGTTGTTTCTGTGGTTACCCTCAACGTTTGATGCAACTTGGTGGAGTCTGCATGCACACTTCCAATTCTTTGGAGACATAACCAATACTCTCACCCTGGGTGGGTTAGTTCCCCACTCCCCCAGTGCCATAGTCTCCCTCTTCCTGTGCCTCCCTTAACCACTCCCATCTGCTCTTTGCATTTCTTTGTGTTGAAGTGACATTTACAACCTTAGGTTTGACCTGTCATTTGCCTCACTGCCTGTTCACGACCCATATAGTGTGAGATAAGTGCTTTTTTTTCTATACGTACTGTGCTGATTATATTTACATCAGGGGACTCATGTTATACTTGTCATTTTGTGATCAGCTAACTTCATTTAGCATAATTTCCTTCAGTTCTTCCCATGAAACGGCATGTTCATGCGATCATCAGTGAATTTTAGTGACATGTAATACTCCATTTTGTGTATGTGCCAGAGTTTTCTAATAAATTTCCCTGTTGTGTTAGTCTGGGTAGACTAGGGAAACAAATTTCAAAGCCACGCGTATAGGTATAAGGAATGGGTTTATATTCAAGGGGAACAGGACATTGAGAAAACATCCCAGCCCAGTCCAGCTCAAAGTCACAAGTCAGATATTAATCCATATGCCTGAAATCAATCCATAAAGTCTCCTTCTGACTCACGAAGTCACAGGTCAGTGGGTACAGAGTCCTGGCACCAACAGGGGTTCCCCATGTCTCCTCGCTTCTGGGGCTCAGGGTCCATCAACAGCATCCCGTGGTGGCAGAAGCAACTCATCACTGGAAGAGGCCTCCATGTGGCTGCCCCAGCCTCAGAGGTCCGGCTCCATCAGGGCAAAGCCATGTGGTTTCTTC
The DNA here is from genome assembly GCA_004026705.1 of Nesogale talazaci. NCBI lineage: Eukaryota > Metazoa > Chordata > Mammalia > Afrosoricida > Tenrecidae > Nesogale > Nesogale talazaci. The sequence continues at coordinate 239,838 of PVJH01000039.1, read as the reverse complement.
ACCGGCTACTCCAGCCTCTCAGATGCCGCCATTCTGTGTTGCCTGTGATTAATCATCTCTGAAACTAACTCCCAACAACTGGGGAAGATAGCTTCTCATCTTCACAAGGGAAATATCATGAGATTTCCCAGGAGTCTCAGGTGAAAGCCATGCCCACACAGAGGCCTCATGGGCTACTCAGTGGCTTTCTCCAGATTAACAGGCCAGACTCCACGCCTACATTTCAATCATAAAATTAACATAACTACATGGCTGCCACACCCATTAATGGAAATTTAAGTTGTTTCTAATTCTTTGTGAATGTAAATTGTGCTGCAATAAACATCGGAGCACAAAAGACTGGTTTTGATCTATTTCTTACCTCTTCTGGGTATATGCCCAGTAGAAGAATAGTCCCTCTTTTGCCACATCCCCTCCAACATTGCTTGTGCTCTGATTGTCTGATTTGAGCTATCTCAAGGAGGGTGGTATCTCAGAGTTTTTGAAATTTACATTTCTTTGATGACTAATGGTCTGGAGCATTTTATCATATGTTTATTGCCACTAAGGTTCCCCTAGTGAAACTTCTGTTTAGGTCTTTTGCCAACTTCTTCAGGGGGTTAACCGTTTTCTTCTTTTGGCAGATTAGAGGGTATTATATATTTTAGTGATAAACCCTTTGTCTGCTTTGTCATTGCTAAAACCCCTCTCCTGTGAGTTCTATTGCTACCCACTTGGTGAGGTCCTTGAACTCACATAGGTGTTTTAGCCTTAGCACATCTCATTTGTCGATTTCAGTTTCATCTGTTTGGGTAACTTTCCCTCGTACAGTCAGCTTATGTATTCCCTGAGTCATGGTTTTTAGGTTTCTCCCAATTCCTTCATTGGTGGTCCTGATAATTTGGAGTTTTACTTCTAGGTCTGTGATCCACTTTGAGTTTGTTCTTGCAAATGGGGTGGGGTAAGGGTCTTGTTTCATTTTTCTACAGGTGAATATCCATTTTTTTTTCAGTACCACGTGTTAAGGATTCTCTTGGTCCTTTTGGGACCCTTGTTAAAAATCAGTTGTCTATATGCTGATGGTTTTATTTCCGGATTTTCTGTTTCTTTGGTCTGAATATTTGTCATTATTTCATTACCATGCTGATTTAATCACTGTATAGTACATGTTAAAATCAAATAAGGCAAACGCTCTGATTTAGTTTTTCTTCTTGAGGAGTTCTCTGCTAATTCTGGTTTTCTTTCCTCTCCAGATGAAATTGGTTGTCAGTTTGTCCAATTCTGTAAAGGAACTTGTTGGTATCTAAATCGGGATGGCGTTAAACTCATATAATGCTTTGATTAAGATTGACGCCTTTACTCTATTGCGTCTTCTAATCCATGAGCATGGGATAGTATTCCTTTTGTGGAGGAACCTTTTGGTTTCCTGTAGGAGGGTTCTGTACTTTTTCTTGCACAAGTCTTTTGTTTTTTTTGTTAAATGCACCCTATATATTTCAGTTTGTTCTTCGCTTTTGTGAAAGGTGCTGCCTTCGTGGTCTCCTCTTCTGTGGTCTTGTCTGGTGTATATAGTGTACCAATAGACTTCTGTTGTTGATCTTGTATCCTGCCATTATTCCGTATTCCTCTATCACTGCCAGTACTCTAGTTGTGGAGCTATTGAAGTTTTTCAATTTATAGAAGCACATCATTTGCAAATATTTTTGCATGGGATGGTTTCACCTCCTCCTCTCCCAGAGAGATACCTTTAATTTTCTTCCTCTGTCTTATGTTATTAGCCAGAACCTTCAGTATAATGTTGAAAAGAAGTGGGAACAAAGCTGGGTTTTGTCAAGTCACCTTTTTCAGTGGGATTGTTTTTGTCTTTTCTCCATTGGCTATGATACTAACTATTGGTTTTTCATAATTTCCTTCCATTCCTATCTTCTTGAGTGTCTTACTTAGGAATGGGTTTTGGATGTTGCCAAATGCTTTTCTGTGTATTGATATTATCATGTGATTTTTATCCTTTTTATTTTCAATCTGGCAAATAATATTAATGGACTTTTGGATGTTTCCTGAGAATTAATCTCACCTGATCATGATGGATGATGCATTTTATATACTTTTGTATGCAAATGGCCAATATCTTGTTAAGAATTTTTGCATCAATAGTCATTAGAGCTATCAGTCTGTAGTTCTCTATTTCTGTGGGATTCTTGTCTGGCTTGGGGTATCAATGTTATCCTGGCTTTATAGAATGAGTTTAGGAGTTTTCCATCTTCTTCTATGCTCTAGAAATATTTGTGGAGGATTGGTGTAACCCCTTTCTGAATGCTTCCCCTGTGAATTCCCTGTGAAGAATTCCCCTGTGAAGCCATCTATTTTGAGAGTTTTTTTGGTGGTAGTTTCTTGATAACTAAATCTGTTTCTTCTTTTGCTATGGGTCTGCAAAGGTTTTTGATCTCTATCTGGGATAATCTATGGAGGGATTTTTCATGTATTTGTCTATGTCTTTCATGTTGTTGAAATCATTAGAATACTAACATTCATAATACTTTGTGATTATCCTTTTCATCTCAGTGGGGTCCTTTGTAATTTCCCCAATTTCTTTCCTCATCCTGACTATTGATGTTTGCCTCTTCCTTTCCATGGTTAGGTTTGCCAACCTTCTGTCGATTCTGTTGATCCTTTGAAAGAACTAGTTTTTTGCTGCTTTTATTTTTTTTATAATATTCTCTTGTCTTCCCACTTACTTGGATATTCAATTAAATAATAATAGCATTGGTGTGTGTTTTGATATATGGCTGCTTTGGGGGCTCATTTTCTTTTTATATTCATAATGTTTTGAGAATATGGCCCAAGTTCTAGTGTTGTCTATATTTACTCAAATCTTGTCTCTTTTTATTATACCACTATGACAGGTATAAGAATTGTAGCATAAGAAATTTTTGTGTTGTGGAAAAAATTATAGGCAAGAATAGTTTGATCAGTCCAAAAGTGAACATGAAGATATATACAGAATTTCTAATATATAATTGGGAAAAAGTTGAAACTATCATCTAGATAATCTGAAACATTTGAAGGCTACACCATTTCTGTGATTCTTGGGGGCGTTTAAATTTCAAATGTCACTTAAATATCAAAATGTGTGCCTTTAACATACATAAACCTATTTTCTCAAAGTTTTGCTAACCAAAAGTCCAGTTTCAGTGTGATTATATGTTGGATTGCTAACTGCAAGGTCTGCAGGTTAAGACTACTACGTGATCCCCAAGAGCCAGATGAGGCTTTCGGTTTGTATAGAGAGTTATCATCTTGGAAATCCACAGGGCAGTTCTACTTCGTTCTTTAGGGTCACTTACTATGAGTTGGAATTAAATCGATGGCAGTGAGTTTGGCTGTAGAGGAAAGCTCCCTCTCGTGTTGTAGAGAAATGTTTTTTTTGCTTCAGCTTTTCTAGAGTATTTTCCAGGTCTAGCTTGAAATTTGCCATGTAAACATGCAAATGAGAAATTTACAACCTGAGGGAATGATGGAAATGCTTTTGCAGGTATTTCCCTTTGCTGGTACAAACATAGACATCCATGGTACCACTGACAAGCAGCGTCTGGCAGAATCAATTCAATCGAGACTCATAAATATAAACTCAGATGACAGAACAATCAGTTCTCAGGCCAAACACCAAGGGTTACCAAGGACTTTTCTGTTCACGTCATGCCTCTGGAGGTCTAGCAACTTAGAGCAACAGTCAAGCTGGACTTTGAGATAAAAAGAAAAACCAGCGGTGGCAGCTTATTCAGGTCTCTGTCTTGTCTGAAGTCTGCCCTCTCAGTCACCTTCTCAAGAAGCGCAGACTGAGTTTCTCACTGCGTCCTTGGGTCTGAGACAAATTCAAAAGCAATCACACTTAGCTGATCCTCCAACATACCTTTACCCATCACATTCATTTTTTATTTACTTTTGTAATAGCTTTGTGCCTTTTATTTAATATTTTGAGCAAAACCTTTGTTCTAGTGAGGCAATTTCAAATTATACTTGATTCAGTGTTTTTGTTAGTCCCTTTAATGAACCTAAAATTGTGGAAAGATAGAATTTTGTGAGCTTGAAGCCTTATTAAATTCAAGTGTTCCATTTAAGTGTTCTCAACAACACCTCTTGCCTTCAAATTCCTGGCATATGTTGAATGAATTCCTGGGGGAAATGAAGTGAAGAATGAGCTTTCCTGGGGATTTTAATAATGCTTAGACTAGATTTCTTTGGTGAATCAAACTGATAATGAATTCAGCTTATAACAGTTGCACTTTAGCAGTTCAACTTCACTCAGAGGCTCTGTGAAAGACAGACGTGGACATCGACTGAAAACTGACCACTCGAAACCTCATGGAACTTAGTTCTCTTCCATTCCATATGGGTTCACCATGAGCTGGTTAATGGTGACAGGTTTCAATGCCCCGAGTGGAACATGCAGTGGACGCTGCTTTCCACCTAACCCTTAGAAGTCGGAGGACATTGAGTTCCCTACTTTGTTTCCGATCATGGAGCTGCAGCTGAATTGATCTATTAATGAGATCTTGCTTCTGTACTCATATTGATTCTATTTGTTTTCTATTGCTGGGTAGCAATTTAACATGAGCACAATGACTTAAAACAATGCAACAACTAAATAATTTACAGTTCTGGAAGTTAGAATTAAAAAAAAAAAATCCATCTCAGTGGCCTAAAAGCAAGGTATTGCTGGGCCCATGTCTTTGTTGATATTGTTGTTGTTTTCTAGTTTTTAGAGGTCACTCATATGCGTAGGTCCATGGCCCTACATACATTACGTCACCTTTTCCACTTTGCTTCCATGGTCACATCATCTTTTCCCTTTGACTCTCTTACCTCTTTCTTATAATGACAGTTTTATTACATTTAAAGCATCCTTGGTTGAACCCAGATAATCTCCTCACCTCAGGACGTTTAATTTAATAATACATGAAAAACTATTTGGCTAGGTTAAGTAATATAGTCACAGCCCCGAGGAATAGGATACGAGACATAGCACCTTGTATAAGAATCTAAGAAATAAAGATAATGAGTTGATAAAGACTGGAACTTCTGAATACCCAATGGTTTGTCTCACACCTAATTTGCCATAGCCCAATGATTGCCAGTTAGGCTTTTTCCCAAGGCTCATTTGCCAAATTCAACACTAGCTCTCAATGAAAATGTCAAAGTAATGGTAGAGTGAGGGTCTGCAAAGCTAGCTACTCTCTCACAAACAAAGAAGCAGCATTACTTCAGACAAATAGGGTAGGTAGCGATCTCCCCTAGGAGAGGCAGGACAGCAGCCACCAGAGCTTCCGTTTTAGCGTTCTATAGAATAACCGGTGACGGATATGTATCCACAGAATACAGACACCACTCTCCACCTGCCACTTACTTCCCCTGCCATCTTTTGTTTTATCCTCTTTCTCTTTGCACAGCCTCTCGGGTAGATAACTCTGCTGCAGAATCAATTCTGACCCACGTTCCTATAGGACAGCAAAGCTTTATGGAAGTAGAAAGCTATATTTTTCCTTGCAGCACAACTGGTGGTTTGAAACTGCTCACCTTGTATTTAGCAGCCCAACACACAACCCATGGCACCACCAGGGCTCTCTTTAGGTAGACGGCTAGAGGGGACAAAACAAAGCTTCTAGATAAAGAGCCTAATGGTAAAAAGACATATAAAGGATAACAGAGGAGAGAGTAGGCTGAAGAGTCACTTCATGCAGGGTATAGAGATCTGGAGGGAGCAAAGTATTCCTCCACGGTAGGTCTTTCAGTAGCTACAAATACAAGCTATATATGTTATTTCAAGAATTCTAATAGGTATATTTAAAAAAACACATACAAAAGATTATCATTTTAATACGCAATCGATGAAAAAACTTGTCAATGGGAGATAGCTTACATTATTTTTCTGGCCTAAGTCCTTGGAAATCAATGTGCACTTAACATTCACTGTTCATTGCAATTCAGATGAGTCACATTTCAAGGGCTCAAAAGCCACATGTGGCTAAAATTAGTTGCCTTCAAGGTGACCGCTGCTCTTGCTGATTTCCTGTGTGTCAGAGTGGTACTGTGCTCTGAAAGGCTTTCAGAGGTGGATTATTCTGAAATAGACCAACAGTTGCCTCCTTCTATCAGCTCTTCAGATATCTACATTCATCATTTTGCCACCTCGTCCAGTGGCTACAATACTGGACAGCATAGCTCAAACAAACCATACTTTTCTTTGGAGCCAAATTTTTATGAGCGAATTGAATTCCTCACAAAAAGAAGAAGGTGAGAATCAGGCTTCATGAAGGGTTATTGACTAAGAGAGTCAAAGGAAAATAAAATAAACAAAAAGAAAAACAGTGTATTATTATTACCTCCACACACTACGGGATGATTCTGGGTAAATATTCTCTGACTTATATAAAGGAAGTTGACACTTCAATTTTATTTTTTACAATGAGATCAGCATAAATAAGAACAGATTCTAATAAGCATTTTGTACTTCCTGGAAACAGATGCTGCCTTAGGTATATTTAGTAGTTGCGTCTGTTTATTGTGTTGTCCTGTTAAATGCAATGTTATTGTTCATACCTTCTGTGGCTTTCAATATTTGATACTGGTTATATGCCACTTTGTGTTGACTAAAGATGTAAAAGAAAGACTTAATGTGTTGCTACTGCACTGGATTCACAAAATAACAAGCATTGTGTGTGTGTGTGTGTGTGTGTGTGGTCCTCACACTATCAAATTCAAATTTGCTGTGTGATGCTTGTTTGTCTCATTTTACTTGTTCTATTAGTTTAGCAGTCATGGCATAGAGCAATTGTGATGTAGCTGACTATCTCCCTATCAGACCACAGGGCTAGTCCGGCAGAACCTGCTCTCTAAAGGGATGTCCCTGAAGCAAAGTGAAGGTGCCAAGCAACTACTTGATGCATAAGATTAATGTAAACAGTAGATCTAGATTATTCATTCAATTACTTCGGTCTTTCTTCCCATTTTTGAGATAAGAATTATCAGGAAAATATATAAAATGTTCTCTTACTGTTTCCCCCATAGGATTGGGGATGCCTGGGCTTATCATTCACACACTGCTGTCAAGTCCATTCAGAAACATAGTGAACCTGTAGGACAGGGTAGTTCTGTCCCTGTCGGGTTCTGAAGCTGTAACTTTATGGGCATAGAAAGCCTCTTCTCTCGCCCAAGCAGTGCCTGGTGGTGTCTATCTGACAGCCTCAAGATTCACGGCCTCAGCAGATAACCCATCATATAGCAGGCTCCTCGGGGCTCAACAAGAGTGAGGCATCTAAAATCAGCTTCTATGTTCTTTGCTGTCCTCCAGCATTCTCAACCTCTGAACTAAAAGAATATTTTAATGGAAAGCAGGAGCAGCACATCATATTGACTGGACACCTTTCAAGTTAATCAAAACCTAATTAAGTGTTTGTTAGCAGAGGCCCAGAGACCGACATTTCAGCACAAGGGCAAGAGCCACCTATGCGAGGTCCAAAACCGCAGATGATGAAAACGTCTTGCCTCCTCTTATGAGTTTCTACAATTATTGTCATTGATTTTTTTTACCTACAGTGGTCCAATCTGAGAGAATGGAACTTCTCCATAGAACTTTCCCCAGACTGTAATCTTTACAGGAACTGTTTGCTGATTCTTTCATCTGCAGAGCTGCTGGGTGTGTATGAGCCACCAACCTTCTAATAAGCATCCAGACACTCACCCATGGTGCCGCTGGATCTCCTTGACTGTAGGGTAGGGATAGAAAGAAGGGTTGATAGATGCTGCAAAAGACATATTATATTAAGAAGAGAATTATATTCAGGCTAATAATGTAGAAAATATGTATTAATATGAAATATATGGAAGAATAGAGAAAGTAGGGGCTTATAAAACAAGGAGTAATTATGGAATATCTCAGAATATAAAGGATAGGTTGCTAACAGTTCTTCTCTGCTATTAGTCTCCTAAGAGAATTTGGGGATATATTAGCTATATTGAAACTCAGGATACATTCGACATTATCAAGAGATATATGGCTTTACAAAATAAACCAAAAAGATTAGAACTGAGCAGGACATGAATGAAAAAATCATAAAACCTCCATCTGGAATGTAATGTTAAAAAAAATAAATATCCTTTACCCAGTATTGAAGTAGCCTCAGTGGCATAGTGTGTCACAAGTTGGACCCCTAGCTGCAAGGTTAGCAGTTTGGATCTAGTAGCCACTCTGAAGGAGAATGATAAGAATTTCTGCTTGCAGAAAGATTTATAACCTAGGAAAACTTATATATGGGTGCCAAGAGGTAGAATCGACACAAGAAGAATCTGTTTATGCTATGTGGGTATATATATATTTACATAACAAACTAGATAGTTTTAGATACTATATATCATATCACATCATGCTATATTTCAATAGATAAGCATATTAGAGTATATGATATGCTATCTATTGTATAATATAAAATATATTGTATTTATTTTTATATCCACATTTATATTTAAAGCACTCTCTATGTTCTATATTTGGTGATGGTATGCAGGATAGAATGGGCTCCTACAGATGAGAGAAAGATCTTCTTCAGATGGCTCTTAGCAGAATCCAGATGCAGGTGCTAATGACCAACATGGAGAACTGAGAGGAGGCAATAAAATAAATAACATATGGATGACATGTCCCATGAAAATGGATTAATAGGACTCTAGGATATCGAGCAGCAAGAAAAGGGCAGAGCTTCATGGTAGCCCTGAAATGAGGAAACACAGCCACTTAGTTTGGGGGTGGGGGAGGGAATCACACCTTTAAAAGAAGCACCTGAACAAGACCCATATGAATAGGAACTTCTAAACCTATGTGGAAATTTTTATGAAACTGTGTTAAACAGTAACATGATTAATTGTTAGTAGTATCTCTGAAATTTGGGAACATTTTACAAATGGTAGTTCATGCAGTTGCTGACTAAAGCTAAGAATTGTGGCAGTGCACTCCCAGTGAAAATGTGTAATGCCTTCAAAGAATTATTGGTGTTGAGACCAGCAGTCATGGAATTGCGTCTCGCTTGATAGTTGTGTGATCCTGAGCAAGCAACACAGTCTTGGGGGTTTACTTCTGTGCTTAGATAATATGGACAATTGCTTTTTTGTCAAAAAGATAAAACAGTGTACTTGAGTGATTTTCAGAATATAGATGTATATAAATGTAAATATCTTTAGTATATTTATACACTTTGATGCCAGGAAGAATCTAAGATAACTTGCTAGTGCATAAACAGTAGAAATAATAATATTAGCAATCATAGTAATTTCTATTTATTAAACACTATATGACATGACAGAATGTGAAAAATAATAGAATAATATTATTAATATGATGTGCAAGTAAAATTATGCAGAAGATCATTCGACAATTTCTAAAATGACACATTGATGGGGAGCTTCTAGAGGTTCAGGCAAGGGATAATAATTGTTTATGTCAGATACATCATGACTCAAAGAAGAAAATATGAGAAGGATGTTTATTGTGTTTTCATTGACAATGCCAAAGTAACTAACTCTGTAATTAACAAAAAAAACTTTGGGTAGCCTTGAGAGGAATGGGAACCTCAGAGAGTGTCTAGAATACTTCACTGTGCTCATGAAGAACTTGCACATGAATAAAAAGGAAGTTGTGCCAGCGGAGCCAGGGAATGCTTCATGGTTTCATATCAGAAAGGGGCATGTCAGTGTTGTAACCATTCCCCATATGCAATCAGTCTTTATGGTTAACAAATCATCCAAAAATTAGGATTTTATGAAGAATATTTGTGCAAGGCTTATAAACAACCTACCTTTTGCATAAGACACAACCTTACTTGCTGAAAGTGAGAAGGACTTGAAGCACTTGCTGAAGAACACGGATTACAGCCTTCAGTGTGCATTGCAATTTAAAGTGGAGAAAACCAGCGTCTTCACAACTGAAGCGATAGATAGCTTCATTATAAATCCAGGAACGATGGAAGCTGTGGAGAATTGTATTTTGCTTGGATCCACAATCAATTCTCCTGAAAGCGGGAGCCAAGGAATCCCATGGCTCATTGTTGTTTTCAGGTGCCTTCCAGTTGGTTCTGACTTAGAGAGACCCTATTCACAGCAGGAAAAAAAAACAGTCTTCATCTATTTCTGGGGTGGGGCTGGGGGAGGGAGTCCTTCCTCTTGTTCCATATCCTTCTCATTTACCAAGTCTGGTGTCCTCCAGAGACTGGTCTCTTCTGACAAACATGTCCAAAGTATGTGAGATGAAATCTCCTTCTCCTTCCCTCAAAGCAACACTCTGGTTGTGCTTCTTCCAAGACGGATTTGTTGGTCCTTGTAATCCATGGTACTTTCACATTTCTTCCGATCACCACCATTGAAATACATTGATCCTTCTTTGACCTTTCTTATTCAGATGAGATCAGGCACGCGTTCCGGGTGGTATGGCCTAGATGATCTTTCTTATGCACTGTTCAACTTTCACATGCATATAAGGCGATTGAAAATACTTACCTTCAGTCAGGTGCACCCTAGTCCTTAAAGTGGCATCTCTGCTTTCAATTCTCTAAGGCAAGGCGGTCTTGTGCCCTTTGATCTCTTGACCGCAGTTTCCATGAGCATTGTCATCCAAGCAAGATGACATCTTGGACAACTTCAATTTTTAAAAAAATTACTGATTTTTTATTTTTTTAATTTGTAATTCATCATTTTCTTGAGAGTTCTTACAGATGTCATAGCATCCATAAATCAAATAGTTCAAGTATATTTGTACAATTGCTACTAAAATCAGTTTCAAGACATTTTCTTTCTTCTTGAACGATTTGATGTTAGTTCTCCTTTCTCCTCTCCCCTCCCCCCCCCCAGGAACCCTTGTTGTCATATATTATTATTAATATTCTGTTACATACATATCTATTTTTTCACTGACAGTTTTGTTAGTTGCTCCCCTCAAGTGAAGTTATACAGTCATCATTGCTATTAGCTCCCCTTCTCCTCTTTCTGTATTCTTAGGGAATCATTGCCTCCATTACTGTTTCTGTAGCATCATCCATCCTGGCATTTCTACATTGAACAATTTTACTTATATGCCTGAATAAATGGGTGAAACATAATCTCTACTAGAAAGCGGAGGGAATATTAATGAACCAGAGGATCATTATGGATTCTATCAGTATAATACGGCAGCTTTAATTCCACATTCAATACCCCCCACCATGTGACCCTTCTGTTAGAACTTGTCCAATTGTCTTGCAGGTGGGTTTTTGGTCTCCACTTTGTCCACACACCTTCTCGTCCATTTGATTGCATATTTTTTAACTTTTGATCCCTATTCCCCTCAACACTCATAATCACATGGGCCGTTATCTTTCTTCTAGGTGGGCTTTGTTGCTTCTCTGCTTAATGACCGTTATCTTACATTTACATAGATACATAACAGAGAGAGAGAGAGAGAGAGAGAGAGAGAGAGAGAATATAAATAGTTCTAAATCTAACAAAGGTCCTGACCCAGAGTAGATGAATAGCTTTCTGCTAAGTGGAGGGCAGGACCTGTTATAATCCCTCAGACTGATTGCTCTTACTTTTAGGGTTCCATATCCTACTTACCAAACCAGAGAACAAATCCATGGAAAGGGAGGATATTGTGGATGTCTCCACAGGAAAGGGAGATCAAGATAGACTTCATTCAAGGATGCCAGTTAAGGGGGGGTTATTCCTGCACAGAACAGCCCCTACCACAGATGAATGCAGGACTGGTCTAAGCCATAGATGTGATATGACAACACTAGAGAGGATGGCCTATCTACTTGTGCCTATATGACAACACTATAGAGGATCGCCCTCTGTGGGATGAAGACAGGACTTTTCCATGTCATATACTGCAAAACAGTAAGCAAGCAATTTGCCAACATTTAGAGTGTTAGCCGTTCTCACTGAAACTCCCAATTTTATGAGGGATTTGCATGACTCAAGTTAGGATAGTGATCTGCTTCCCTCGAGGCTTATGGGTGGGATTCAAGAGTCATTGTCAATAGCCCCTAACAATATAGACCTGTTAACCTACCCCCCGGGGGTCTGAGGTCTTTCCTTATCACATCCCTCTCCTCGAAGTTATAGCCCTTAAGACAGCCCAGCTGGCGGCAGGTCCTGACCGGTGGTAACTAGAGAACTTATGTGTGCCCTGTTAAGCTACTTAAAGGGAGACAATTAATGTTCACCACCCTCGCTCCTGACCCTCACTCCTGACTCTCTCGCTCCTGACCTTCACTCCTGGGTTGCTCCTGCCTGCCTCTCTGCTGCCCCTGAGTGCCGGATGCTCTCGGCTCCTCTCCCTCGTCATGTAATCCCTTCCTCCCTCTCCCTCTCCACGTGGACCACCATACGGGGCAGAGGTGACCATGTTACCCTGATGTTATGTATGTCTGACTCATTTTTTCTTTCTCTCTCTGTCATGATCTCTATGTCATTATTATAATAAATAATAGTTATCACTGCACAGCTGCCTGTTGACCCCTTACTGTAAGTATATCAGAGGCCAGTCCCCTCTGATAGCCCTCTTTACACAGTTTGGGGAGAGCAGCCAGTCTGATACACACACATGGGGCCAAACCATGAAGAAAGTGCAACAGACCAGGGATGGAAGCGAAGACTTGAAATCCTGAGTGTAGGCTTCTGACTCTGGGGCAGCACTTGGCATCAAAGTCTAAAAGTGTAATAGGTAAGGGAAGTGGCTAACTGATCCATGCCTAACTGTGGGATGAACAATGGGGGGGGGTGGTTTGTAGGAAGCGCATCTTTGGGTCACAAATGCTGAGAACTAAAAGGGTATAAGTGCTGATAGATAACTCTAATCTTTCCTCCATTTATCATGATGTTATCTATTAGACCAGTTGTGAGGATTTTGGTCTTTTTTACATTGATTTGTAATCGATATTGGAGGCTATAAACCTTGATCTTCAATTCCTCCTCACTTACAGTGAGCAAGTTTGTACCATCTACATATCACAAGTTGTTAATAAGTGTTCTTCCAATCCTGATGCTGCATTCTTCTTCATATAATCCAGCTTCTCTGATAATTTGCTCAGCATATGGATTGAATAAGTATGGTAAGAGGACAAAACAATGATCCACACCTTTCCTGATTTAAATTGTGCTGCATTTCCCTGTTCTGTTCAGGAAACTCCTCTCTTGATCCATGTACAATTGCTACAGAATCACAATAACGTGTTTAAGGATTCCCATTCTTCTCAAGGCTAAATATAATTTGTTATGACCTAAATGGCCAAATGTCTTCACCTACTCAATGAAATACAAATAAATTTCTTTCTGGTATTCGTTGCTTTTGGTCAAAATATCTCTGAAATCAGTAATGTTATTCCTTGTTCCATATCCTCTTATGAATCTGGTCTTAACTTCTGAAGCTCATTCCTGTCAATATACAATCAACCACTGTAGTTGAGCTTCAATAAAATTTGTCCTGCATTTAATAGCAATGATATTGTTCTATAATTTGCACATTCTGTTGATCACCCTTTCTTTGGCATGGGTACATATACGTGCCTCTATCAGTCAGTTGGCTATGTAGCTCTCTTCCAAATTTCTTAGTATAGACAAGTGCATGCTTCCAGTACTTCATCAGCTCTTTGAAACATTTGAGTTAGTAATCCAATAATCCCTGGAGCTTCATCTTTGGCTAACGGTTTTAATGCAGCATTAACTTTTTCCCTCAAGACCATTGGTTCTTCCTCATATGTTACTCCCTGAAATGGTGGAATACTAAATAGTTCTTTTTGGTCTATGTATTATTCCCATCTAATTTTAATATTTTCTGCATCATTCAATATTTTGGCCACAGAACCTTTCAAAATTGCAAATCCAGGCTTTATTTTTTCAGTGTTGCTTTGTTTGTATTATGCTGGGTGCATTCTTCCATTTTTATTTTCTAACTTTAATCATTTTCACATTTCATTGTACTATTTTACCTTGTTTCCTCAAGCTTCCCTTTGAAAACTTCTATGCAGCTCTTTAACTTCATCATTTCTTTCATTTGTCCCAGTTACTTTACTATGAAGGGAAGGTCTCCAAGTCTCTTCTGACATCTCCATTGTTGTTTTCTTTTCCTTTTTCCTGCATTGTCTGTGTGGTTAAGGAGTTGGTACTTTAGGTACTGGCTGCTAACGGAAAGCTCAGCCAATTGCTTACCCACTGTTCAACCAGGTCTCCTTTCTGTCTGTAAAGACCATGCTCTTAAGTACTCTAAGGGGCTTGGGGGTTGGGTTTTGGTTTTGGTGTGGTGGTAAAGAGTTACCATGCTGGCAACTAACTTAATGGGTGTTCGAATTCACCCTGATTCCTGCAGAAGACAGATCAAGTATCTGTTTTTGAAAAAGTCAGTCCTTAAAAATCTTGTGGAACACAGTTCTCTTCTGCCACATATGGATTCACAATGAGTTAGAGTCAACTCAACAGCAAAAGATTTGTTTGTGTTTGAGAATATAACCCACTGTTATAACCCACTCCAGGGTTGGAAATTTTAGTGAAAGTTTCACCTCTTGCCACTAGTGAGAAGATAATTTTTGTGTAGACAAGTATGTACTTCTCAGGCTGCCTTTTGTTGTTGTCATTTTCGTTCTGGGAACTTGAACTGGACGCTAAAGAAGAGCAATTAGCTTTGTTTCACTTTATCAGATGGTAGTTGGAACAAAGAAATGGTCATCCAGCAGAAATGATAGGGGAAGAGTATCAAAACGGAATCAGCCAACACAGGAGAGTCAACCAGTGAATCAAAGTCACTTACGCCATATTCTTCCAGAATTTCAAAAGAAAGGCACTGACACTCAAGTATTGACTCTTGGTCCAAGAAACATATCAGGAGTTACAACCGATGATTAGGGGACCTTAAATAAGGAAACACAAGAGGCTTGTCCAAAAGGCTTGTCAGAGCAATGTGAGGAGGATAAACAAGGAAAGCATGATGACAAGATGTCAATCATATTCCCCCACCAAAAGATGCCTCTAACCATATGTCCCTCTCATAAAAGAGCTCTTCTAAACTAACAAATATTTAATGAACACTAATAGGAAACCTGGTGGTGTAGTGGTTATGCGTTGGCTGCTGTCCTGGTGGGGGGAAGTTCAACTGAGCGTGCTACTCCTGTAAACAATGACTGTCTCAGAAACCCACAGGGGTCACTCTGAGCAGCACTGACTCCATGGCAATGAAAATTAAGAGGCTACATTTCCTGAGAGTCGAACAAGATTGTATCATTTCTCTAAAATGATAAAAAAAAAAAAAGGAGGCAAAGAGAGGGGTTTTGTGATTTGTTCAATGAGTTGAGCATCCAGAAATGAAGTTCTACATACCTCTGAAGGTTGGGGAAAGGGGATTTATGTTCTAGTGATGTTCCTGGATGATGCAAATGGGTAAAACATTAGGTTTCAATTTAAATTTGAGCTCATCATGAGAAAGCTTGGGATAAAAACTACTTCTAAGATTGTACCTATTAAACCCTCTACACCACAATTGTACTCTGAAACACATGGGGCCATTTGAGTCAAACATCACCCTGATAGCATTATGTTTGTTTGTTTGGTTACTTAATTTAGCTTTAAAACCTATGTGCTTTGTTATTGAGCTTGTAAGCCTTTTTCTCTGATAGAGACAGAAGTGTATTCAGGGTGATTCCAGGTTTATGTAGAAACCTGAACAATGTCATCCACATTGAAGATAGTGTAAGCTTCCTTCTGGGGTGTTTCTCACAGAATTGAATATCTGATTCTTCCAGGATAGGTTACACAGTCGTGTTCTTGATTTCTCCTTCACTTACCCAAACTAGTCATCTCCAACATAGTCCCCTTTCCAGGGTACAGTCACTGAATAGCTGGGGCTGCTCTATCTCCATTAACATTTGCCTTAGAGCACAACCTTCACATGAGATCAAATTAGAACTAAGAGCTCTTATAAAGAAGCACTTTAACACGCATTTATTTTGTGTCCTGATTTTAAGCTTTCTGCTCCATTTGCTGAGTTAGAGAAGCCTGCCTTTTGTGTGAAGCACTAGACTTTCTATTATCCCAGCAATGCCTAGGAGGCTGGATTGAGCTTATTTTTAAAACCTTCACTTGGGCTGACTTGAGTCTGTGTGCATCCATCATGTCAGGGCATTCTGGGTAATTCCTGGTCTCCTCTAGCCTAAAGACATAGCTATTCTGTCTCCCTGATGATTTCTCTTACCTCCTGGTGCTTGCTGCTCGCTGGAGACAAAGATTGCCACAGTACAAAGGATCCTCTTTGTTCCCGCCTACAATCCTCAGAAAATTAAGATTATAAAGAGGGTGGGAGATTTCTGTAACTGTTAGTGCCAACAATTGTACCAGTAGTACTGCAACTTAACTCTCCTTAAGGACATTTCTCTCTGACTATCAGGGTCCTCACTCACTTTCTCTTTCAGAAACATTTGACTGATCTGAAACATAGAAAAGGATTCACAAGCGTCTTCATAAAGTCTCACCTTATTTGTAAGCAGATTTTCTGAGTGAAACAGAGGAATTTCAAACACCTTTAGCAGCAGTGCTCAAGAGATCATTTACACTGGAGGGCAGGGGAAGACTGTCTTGTGAGTCTACAAAACCTATCCCCGGCAGAACAGCTGGTAGTTTTGAATTTCTGACCTCGCGGCTTGCTGCTCAATGCATAACCACTACACTTTGATAGCATCATTATTTTGACCAAATATATAGGATTTAAAACATTGCTAAGAAAAAGAAATTGTGTGAGCCGAGGCCAGATAGGAACTGCAATACATGAATTGTTTATTTGTACTGATGAAACCGTAAGTGACACTATGCTATTTACACAAACAATGAGGGGGGTGATAGGGCAAATCTTCTAATAAAATTTATTCACCACAGCAGAGCCATCCATGCTAGATTAAAATGTATCATAATGAAGCAAGGAAGGCATTAAAATAATAGGTATATGATAATGCCAGTACCATTCACTGAGCACCATCAAGACAAAACATGTGAGTCAGTATTGACTTCATGACAGTGGAACTGATGTCCCAGGGGGTGGTTGATAATGTTCTCTAGCATAAATGGCAATGATGTGTCAAAGATGAACCAGAGAACTATACAAAACTTAGATACGTGAATGGATTTGAGGCTTGCACTTATTTCTAGCCCCAATCTAAGAACAATTATTTGTTATGACATTGCCCTGCTTGATGTTTGATCTCTCAGAGATCCCTGAAGATATGGGTGCTTTAGCAAAGTGTGGTTAAGAAACTAGATGGTGCCTGGCTACCAGAAATAGTAGGGTCTGTCATTTTAAAGTCATCACTAAGTCCACATGAAAGAAGTGCACCAGCCAATGTGATCTAAATATTGTAAATAATACAATCCGATTCTAAAGGCGAGAATGGCATCAGAGATTAAATTGTGACCACTTGGTTTACAGAAGTCTATGGATGACAGTTGAAATTCTAAATCCATTTGCAGAGTCTACACATGGATTAATCCTCTGGTGAATCCCCTCTGGTCATAGTTGAGGGATGTGAATGGCCCTGTTAAACAGATGGACAGCGTTGTGAAGTCGATGATGGCAGAGTAGTTGGTCAAAGTGTAATATATTATCATTTGATTATCTTTTTGACCTCTTTTGAAAACACAAAACAGCCACAGGGAAACACACCGGGAGAAAGCCCCTAGTGAGTCTCCACTGACCATGGAACAGGGCTGTAAATAGCTTTGCTAATTTGTAGGATGGCAGGATGCGTTGGAGAGTGGATTGTTGTAGGTGTGGTGAAGTCAAAATTTGGCACCCTATGAGTTGATTCCCTCTATGATCCATTTAAATTTGTCTTTGACACTTTATGGCTTCCTTTCTATTGAGGGTTTTATCTGTTTTATCTTGTCATTCTTGTTTTACTTCTCTATTTTAAAAATGTGTTCCTGTGTATGAAAGCCAGGATAGGTAAATCTATAAAGATAGCAAGTGGATTAATTGTTCCTTGAGGGGATAGCAGGTGAAGTTGGGAGTTAGGGAGAGCTAATAACGATGACTGCAAGAATGAGAACATAAAACTGATTGTGGTGATTGTACAACTCTTTTTTTAAAGCACTTTTATTAGCACAAAATATACCTACCCTCCAATTCAATAGTTCAATCATTCAGTCATATCAAGGAGAATTGTTCAAACATCACATCAGTTCAAGAGGACACACCACCACTACCACCACCACCACCACCACTACCACACTGTGATTAAATTGCCTTTAAAATGAGTTTTGAACTCATAATTCATTCTGGTGCTCCCTCCCCTCTGCTGCCTTCATTACTTACTCCCCCAGTCTCCTTTCCCTCCATACCACCAATCCCTAAGCATCATAGCAAGAGAACCAAGAGAACCAATAACAAATAAATCATGCTAAGGTGACAAGAGTTAAAGCATAATAGTTTACAAAATACTAATAATGCATAAGAAGGAAATGACCCTAACAACATTCAAATAGCTATGGAAGATATTTCTGTCATGGAAAAAAATAAGGGATACGTGTACCCGACAGATTCAGCTCATGTCAATAGTGTGGTCATCTGGCCAGGTATCTGGTTGAATTCAGCATATTCAAGATTAAAATGGACTCTGATTCTTGCCTATGGCTAGGGCAGATCTGCCAGTGGGTCAGTCTGACTAGACCAGTGATTCTCAACCTGTGGGTTGTGGCCATTTTGGAGGGCAGAGTAGAATGAGCCTTTCACAAGGTCGCCTAATTCATAACAGTAGCAAAATTAAAGTGATAAAGTAGCAATGAAAATAATTTATGGTTGGGGCAGAGATCTGGGGTCACCACAACATGAGAAACTGTATTAAAGGGCCACAACATTTGGAAGGTTGAGAACCACTGACTAGACACTCAGAAGATGGGTTTGGAGCTTCCACCATTCCCCTTGGCCCTCCACAAATTGAGTGTTCTTAATTTTTGCTCTGCTTTTCTCCTTGCCATATTTGAATTTTGCAATTGTCATCTTTGCATCACACAAGCTGGTGTGTTTTTTCCATGTTCAATTTCTTGACTTCTTGTTTAGATGGCTGCTGTTTAAATGCAAGCCATTAAGACCCCAGCCATGATTCTGATTCATAGCCAGACACAATCTGCTTTCTTAGCCACACTTGCCTTTAGCACCCTTGTCTTGAAGGATCATTTCATGAAGGTGAGTATTGAGCATGACCATGATCTAAGAACTGATCATTCTTAAGTTTGAGTGAGGAGCTATGTATTTTTTTTAATTTGCTACAACTTATGGGCTAATGCATAAGTCATATCATTCCATAGTCCAGTCATGTCAAACACAATTGCACGATTTCTTCCAAAAGCATACATGTTTTATAAGACATGCTATTTCCTCCTGGACTTTTGTACATCATCTCCCTCTTATATGTCCCAACCCTTTACATTCTCTTTCCCCAAAACCCTTGTATTATATATTTATCTATTATATATATATATTTTATACATATGCACACACATATATAATTTTCCCTTGTAGACTCAATATCTCTGTGTTTCATTTGCCTAAATATATACATATACATATATACACATATATATGCATACATAAACAGCACAGTTTCAAGAGGGCAGCCCCAATGGCAACACACCTCTGGGGTATACTCTAATATAATCAGCACAAGCAGAAGATAGCAAAATGACCGTTACGGGATTACTGGGGTTAATACAGCATACAGAGTGTTGATATACTAAGGCCTTGTGTGCACACCAACAAGTAGTACACCATTCTTGGTACTGCTGTCTTTGCCTCAGAAACTCCATTTTCTCTCTTAAGTTCTCAGGTTACAAGTGTGCTTGGGCTAGAGCACAGTTGGGGTCTCACCAATTCAGTCTCTGGCGCATGACTCGCACCCCAGGATTCAGGTGATAGTGTCCAAGTGTCCTGCAACACCTGGAGAGGGTTTTCAGGCTACCTGTAAACACCCTCGGTCAATTCTGCCCTCCTGCTGCTTGCCACTAAAGACCCTTCCTTCCTAAATATTCCGAAGAGCATCCTTTCCCCCTGTCTGGAGGCAGCCCTCACTCCCCTACCCTCCACAGTTACACACTTATGTTCACCCAAACTTGTCCGTTCCCTCTCCTGAGCTTCCCCTCCCATCAGTAAGCCTCTGACAGGGTCTCCTCCCTCTCTGGGAGAGCTCACCTCAGATCCACATGGCTACCTCTCAGCAGAGAGCATCCCTCCAGCCCCTGCACCCCATTTCTCTGACCATTTGATCTCCTCTGTCCTGAGGTGCTCTCTGCTCAAGTGACCTGCACGACACTTTCCTGGTGCAGATAATATGTTGGTCATTGGCAGAGGTCCAGCTCTAACTCGTCTGTCTGGCCTCCTGCCAGAAGACTGGATGACCTACAGGCTTGAGCGTGTGCCCCCCTTCTGCTGCTTGCTTCTTCCACAGTGGACTCCTTTAATATTTGTCCTTTTATGCTTGACTAGCATCACTCCGCATAGGTGTTTCATGGTTCATCACTGTTTTTTAGTGATACATCTAATTCCATTATGTGTACGTACCCGTGGTTTGTTTTTAATCCATCCACTTTTCTATTGATGAGAATTTAGTTTGTGTTCAGCTTATTATTGTGAACTGGGTTTCCATGAATGTGGGAATGCAAATGTCCACTCATGATCTGTTTCTCTTTATTATTTTGGGGGGTGGGGGGGGTATGTGCCAAGTAATGCTGGGTCATATGGTAGTCAAATTTCCATCTATTGTAGGTATCACCATATGGTCTTCAATAGTGACTGTATGTATTTACAAGTCCAACATCACTGGCTAAATTTCCTGTTAACACATCCACTCAGTTGTCCTTTGTTATTTTAAATTGGGCTACAGTAATGGCACTAGATGGTATCTCATTGTTCTTTTGACTTGCATTTCCAGGATAGCTAGTGACTTAGAGTATATCCTCATGTGTTTATTAGCCATTGTATGCAGGCCACATTTACACACCCATTGCTATCATCACTCTCAAAACATCTTCCCCCGCTCCAAGCCCCCAGTATCAGCTGCTTATAGTACCCTTCCTCCCCTACTTCCCCTTGAACCCTTACTAATTTACAAATTGTTATTTTTTCATACTGTACACTGTACAATATGTCCCAACACTCACTTCCCTGTTTTCCATGTCCCAGAGGAGGCTACGTGTAGATCCCTGAAGCTGGTTCTCCCTTTCTATTCCTCCATCCCTCCACCCTCCTGGTATTACCACTCCTATTATTAGTCTTGATGGATCATCTATCCTAAGTTTCCCATGTTTCCAACTTCACTGTACATCTCCTGGTCTAGCTGGATTTATGTGGTAGAATTGGGGTCATGATAGTGGGTGGGAGGCAGCATGGGAACTAGAGGAAGATTGCATATTTCATTGCTACTACCTTGTATCTTAACTGGCTCATCTCCTCCTTGGAACCCCTCTGCAAGAGGATGTCACCTCACCTATTGATGGGCTTTGGGTCCCCATTCTGTACTCCCCTTCATTAATAATAATATAATTTTAGCTAATTGATGCCCGACACCAGATCCCTTTACCACCTCATGATCACACAGGCTGGTATGCGTCTTCCGTGTGGGTTTTATTGCTTCTGAGCCCCGATGGCATAAGTGATTGAGTGCAGGACTGCGGCCCATGGGCTTGGAGGTTCAAATACAGCAGTGGCTCTCAGGAGCAGTGCTGGGTAGCTCCCACGACCATCAGGGGACAGTGATGCCCAAAAAGCAAAACAAAACACAAAAACAAAACAAAAAAATAGCATGTTTGTAGTACATGCTCATCACAATTCATCTGTTTGTATTATTCTTTTGATGTGCTGTTAGAATCTATTGGCCAG
Organism: Nesogale talazaci; assembly: GCA_004026705.1. NCBI lineage: Eukaryota > Metazoa > Chordata > Mammalia > Afrosoricida > Tenrecidae > Nesogale > Nesogale talazaci. Next base: position 217,931 of record PVJH01000039.1, on the reverse strand, counting down.
GATTTTGTTGAGGGTTTTTGCATCTATGGTCATGAGACATATCGATCTGTAGTTCTCTCCTTGTTGGGTTTTTGCCCAGTTTTGGTGTCAGGGTTATGCTTGCTTCATAAAATGAGTTTGGGAGTCTGCTATACCTTTCTGTGTTCTGGAACAGTTGTGTCAGATTGGGATCAGCTCTTTGAATGCTTGGTAAAATTCTCTTGTGAAGCCACGTGGACCAGGTCTTTTTCAGTTCAGAGTTTCTTGGTGACTGTTTTATTTTTTTCTTATATGTCTGTCAAGTTCTTAATGTCCATATGTATTAATTTGGGAGCAAGTGAGTTTTCAGGTATTTATCCATGTCCTCCAAATTATTGAATTTGTTGGAATGCAGTCTTTCATATTACTGCACAATTGCTCTTTTCATCTCATTGGAGTCTGTTGTGATTTCCCTTTTCTTTGTTTTTTTTTTGGGGGGGGGGCATCACAGCCCTCTGGTGGGAATGGGAGACCCAGCCTTGCTTCTGAAGAGCTGCTGCTGGATTTGAACCACCACACCAGTGGGCCACAGTCCCACACTCAATCACTATGCCACCAGGACTCAGCCCATGGCTTCCCTTATCATCCATAATTCTAGATATTGACATATGGCCCCTCTTCTCTTTTGTTAAGTTTGCTAGTGGTTTGACAATTTTGTTAATCCTTTCTAAAATCAACTTTTTTGCTCTGTGATTCTTTCCATTGAGCTTATGTTTTCCGGTTCACTCACCTCCCTTCTAATTCTTATGATTTATTTTCTTTTGCTGTGAAAAGGATTATGCTGTTGGCTCTATTCTAGCTGCTGGACTTGCTGAATTAAGGTGCTTCTCTCCTCTTTTCTCATGCGTGCATTTACTGAAATAAAATGACCTCTCATAATTGCCTTTAATGTGCCCCATAGGTTTGAGAATGTTGTAGTGTTCTCATTGGTGTCTATAAATGTCTTAATTTCATCTCTGATTTGTGCTAATACTTGCTGGTTTTTGAGATGCATGCTATTAGGACTTCGGGTGTTGGTCTTTGGGAATTTTATGGTGCTGTGGACAGGGAAGGTAGTCTGAATGATCTTACATGTTTGAATTTTTTCAAGCTTGCCTTATGCTCCAGCATATGGTATATTTCTAGGATTTGTGTGCATTGGAGCAGAATGTGTTTTGGGGGTATTGTTTTAACATTGTTTGGAAAGCTCTGAAAATGTTTATTGGGTCGAATTATTCGATTCTGTTGTTATAACTCCAATTCCTTTATTGAGCTTCTAGCCTGTTAATTTATCTTTCTTTGAGAATTGTTTATTGAAATCTCTTACTATAAATGGTGATCTGGTAAATTCTCTTTTCTTTTCTATCAGATTTTTTTTAATCTTTCTTTTTTGGGGGGCATCACTGCCCTCTGGTGGTGGGAGTAGGATAGGAGGCCCAGTCTTTGCTCCTGTGGAGCCGCTGCTGGAATTGAACCTCCATCCCAATGGGCCGCAGTCCCGCACACAACCACTACGCTACTGGGGCTCAGCCCTCTGTCAGATTTTTGTTGACAAATGCCAAGCCTTTCATTGGGGTCATACATGTTTATTACTTTAATTGGGGGTTCTTGGTCTACTAATACCCTTGTGCATTATGCAAGTCCCATGGTTTTCTCTTCTTATGTCATACATCTTGAGATCTATTTTGTCCCAGATTAGTACTGGCACTTTTAAAAAAAATTTCCATTTGTTTGTATATTTTTTCACCATCCTTTGACTCTCTGTCTATTTTTGGCTGTGATTTTAAGATGTTTCTCTTACAGGAAGCAGATTGATGGACTTTGTTGTCTAATCCAGTCCCCTACTCTTTGTCTTTTTACTTATGTGCTTAAACTATTAACATTAAGTGTAATTACAACTAAATGTAAATATGTTGCTGTCATCTCATGTTCTTTGTGTTCGATCCTTTTCTTTCTTCTTTATCGGATGGTGTGTGTTTGTGAGGAGTTTTTCTCATTTTCATATTTCTACTCTACTGTACTCTTTGGGGTACTGTTTTTAGTGTGTTGCTTTCTGGGTGGAGTTACACCCTGTGGAGGTCCCTTGTTTGTGTGCTGTGGTTGTTGGTCTTCTGTCTATAAAGCATTGGAAAGCGTTTTTTAATAATGTTGGTTTTGCTTTTATGAATTCACTGAATGTGACCTTACCACAGATTATGTTAATACCTCTTCAAACATGGTGGAGCACTTCGCTGAATAAAAGATCCTTGGATTGCAGTTGTTGTCCTTCAGCTTTCTCTGGTAATTACATCATGGTCTCTGCGAAGAGGACTGAGCTGATTTCTATCTGTTTACCTTTGTATGCAACTGTTCTTTTTCTCTGTAACTTCTCTTGTGGTTCTCTCTTTCTCCTTGAAATTGGATAATTTGATTGCTATATGTCTTGATGTGTTTTTCTTGGGGAGGGGATATTTAATTGGTGTTCTTCTGCTTCCTGGTTACTGTCTACTCCTTTGTAATATTGGGGAAATTTTCTTTCAAGAATTCTCTTAATATTTCACTTATTTATTTATTTCCTCTCCAGGACCTCAATAATTCAAATATTATTTCAGTTCATGACATCCTCTATCCTTCTCAGGCTTTCTTCAGATTCTTTTGCTTTTTTTTTTTTTTTTTTTTTTTTTTTTTTTTTTTTTTTTTTTTTTTTTTTTTTTTTTTTTTTTTTTTTTTTTTTT